>DWJS01000583.1:0-10850 GCA_018248975.1 Codatractus imalena | reverse complement strand
GATGTTATGATGGATTACACTGATCTAAACTCTTCTCATCCTGAAAGTAGATACGTCCCATAACTTACTGTATCTCCATTAGATACTATTAAATTTTGTTGTTACACTAAGCCTGTTTAACCAATAGGAACAACTGTCACTAAAAACTTAAGCCATAAATTCCTGGCTGCGCCATAAAATTGCTTAGAATACATCGATTTTGAAATATATTTTAGTAGTGCCATAAATCAAAAATCTACGCGGTAATGACAAATACGAATATTCACAAATATTCTTATACTTTTTTCATAATAAGAAAGCTATTGCTTGGCCATAAGCTACATGTACTATTTCAACATGGGTGAAACCGCGGAGCACATCTAGTATAAATGTATGTTGCTCCAAGTACAAGGCACGTGGCTATGAGCCAAAAGCACCTGCATCGTTCACGTGTTCCGTTGCACAGTACACTGTTATGTTGACTTTAATGAAATATATTGTTACAGTATACTTAGTTCGCGCGGACTCGTTGACCTAGGATACCGGCAAGGCGGGGGATACTAAATTAATTGAAAGCACGCAAAATTATTGCAATGATGTATTAATCTTAAGATATTACTCATTTATTTCAAATCAATTATTAAAAAGTAACATTTAGAACACATGTTTTTTTTTTAAAGTCCGTTATGGCCGAGTTCACGAAGGCATCCAATGCTAATTGTGATTAATTAAGATATTAAAACCACTTATTAGGTGAGCGGCAGGCTCATTTATTAATTAAATTTTGTTAAAAAGTGTACACTCAATCTGAAATATCACTTAATGTCACGTTATCCTAAACTATAATATTAATCATTCTGTAAGGAAATTATAAATTATCATTATGAATCCATCCATTATGAATCCATCCAATTATGAATCCATCCATTACATATAATTTATTCACATTTGTATACATTGTATACAAATTGTGTTCAATACTTTAAGCGTCGAATTCCGGCTTTGATTGAAAATAATGTTCACTAAATATGTATTAGACTAAACATGTATTGTATGTACTTATTTTTCGCGTCATCAGCGGACTCATCTTGCTTTTACGACCTCGTGTGCAATTTACGTAGACAGACAGGAACATTTCTACGTGTTACCGTCATGGAAATTGATGGCGGACTGACGTGATATGAAATATTTGACAATAATAACAATTGCTAAAGCATCCCACCGCGCAGATTCCAAGACGCAGTCTAGTTCAGCGCGTACTATAAATAATAGTGTTGTATTAATAGAAATCAGAATATTACAAAATTAATTGAATTAATAACTTCAACAATATGTCATATACTCTCGTCATACTGTCATCTACTCTACTTGCATGTAATTGTAGGTGTGTCGCCAATTAAACACTTCAATTCAGCTAGTTATGTTTATTCATTCCGGGAGCTTAAAACTTCTACCCTCTTTTCCCGCACTAATTACTTTTTCTTTTTTTTAATGCATGTGTGATACGCCAGAATTATCTTTCTAATTCTTACTATCTTAGTAATGTTATGAAAATAATTTTGTAGAGGCTAAAATAAAACAATAAAACAAATAGAACTACGTTTCAATTTATAGTTTCCATTTACACAATACTAAACAGGACTGACATAATCCAATAGAATTAGATGTAAAAAAGGAACCTGTGCTATTAATATACCTCAGATCTATACGATTTTAACCGCTAAAACACAAATTATACAGGATGGGCAAAAATGCGCGGCATCCAATTTTGAACACATTTTTGATGGAGTGCTTATAAGATATTCAAATGATCAACTGCGTTGTGTTCTATCTTTTGACGTAGTTTTTATATTTCAATCCGTATAAATCGATAAAAATTACGTACGCGAATTACTTAAGGTTATATAGACTTACAATCATTTGAGGTCTAATGCCACGTTAATCGTATATGGTGGTTACTTTGCAAAATATTCTTCATTGGAGTTAAGGCATATTGCATAATGCATTTTTGGATTTTTGGGATTTTAATGGTGCAAAAAGCAAGATTTCGACAAAATGGTGTTACTGTTATATACCTCTGTGGTACAGATATGCAAATTATACAATGTAAAATAGAAAACCATATAATAAGAAGCACCATCACATAAATGAAAGACAAAAAAACTTCCGCTGCGCTGTTATACAAAGTAGCTGAAAGCATTAAACCACATTCTTTGCTCGGCAAAGGCTAAGCCGAGCCGCTTGTTCTCGGTTTAATCCCCACTTACTAAGGCTTAATTATGTAACAAAGTCACAATTGTTGTTCTTAAAATTTTATTCTTAATACCCGGCAACGCCTTTTTTTTTCGAATTGTGTACTTGCTGTTGGCCATAGTAGCCTTCACAGCTTCACCGGGTTTTTTGAGGCGGATAGAAGACTATGATGGGGAAAGGAGGGATGGTTTTGGTCACCGTTTTCGTGTTGCTTAGCCGACCGCCTTCGCTAGAAGGAGGGAAGGTTACGGACCCAGCGAAGTGCCGGATTCCTGGCCTTCTGCCTTATACGATTTATACGATCGAGATTGTGGCTGACCCAAGGGCACCTCCTGAGGTCCGAACTTCGGCTTAGGTCAGTTACGCTAATGCGGGGTACTGGTGAGTTACGATCGGGTATACCGTGTGGCGGCCGTGTTGTAATGGGGTCCTCGTCTCCGCCGGCGGGAACTGGCAACGCGATAAATTCAACAGCATACAATGCTGCAGCCTGGTGTAAAATGTTAACGGGCATAGATATACAGGTAACACAACGACAACCGTGGTCTTCTAAAAGAAACGTTCAGATAAAATCAGGAAGATAGTTTATATACTTTCATGGACTTCAGTGTACCTTTCATTTAGCTTAGCTATTACCTAAAATGAGATGTCGAAATCCTACTGAGATAAACCTAGAGGTATTAATAAAAATACCCATAAAATATACATTCAGTCGTAAAATTAATAATTCATATGACCATTAGCAAGTTAATTTTATATCTTGAGTCTCATGTTTTATTCATCAAAATAATTCCTAAATCCTCAGTAACTTACAATTTAATCCTACGACCATAGATTTATTGTGCAGTAAACTTGTAACATTATACAAACTAAATAATAAAGATTGGCGTTGATTTATTTTGGCAATATTTCTTTGGCTTTTATCAAACATAGGTATGTATAATTTGACTAAGCCTCTTTAATACACAAAATTGAATTAGAGACTGGTGCAATAACTTTTACGACCGTGTTACAATACTTCGGCGCCAAAAATATTGTAATACTCGATTGTATGTTTCGCGTGGTTTGAGCCTATAAAATTCTGTAATTAATAACCACAACGCCATTCGTTTATGGTAATTCGGGTTATTTTTCTTTACACTAATGCGCGTCTTTGAGTTCAATGTGCCTCAAACCTTACTTTGCAATTTGAGTGGCCCTAAGATGCTATCTCTATCAATTATGGCCCATAAAACGTAATGACTTCATCGTAAATCTTCACTTTACACGACACAATTTTACTTGGTGTTGAATAAATGAGGTCAAATTGCTCTAAGGTACTAATGACTGTTGTCCCGTGGAAATTGTACTCCCCAACGTGTGAACTCTTGAATGAAAAGCTAAGTTTAGCATGTTTTGATGCAAACAGATATTGGAAATGACGATAAGTATTTCACTACAAACACTTTATTTGTATAGGCTTATATTTACTTGTGTACAAAGTTTTTTAAAGTTGATAAATCTTAACCGCGAAGCAAAAGGCTTCGGTTCGATTTCTAAATTCATGAAAGCATTTTAATCGGTTCATATCAAATTTTATTCTGAGAAAATGGTAAAAATATAATTTGTTTAAAAAAATACGTGTGGCACTCGGGGACTGCCGCGGTAAAGCTACTGCATATCATTTTTTATCAACTTATGCAATTATAATTTTATTTTTGTTGTATTTGATTTTGTTTAAACGTTGACGGTTAAGATCACAAAATTTAAATATATTATCATAATTCATAATCCCGCGGTAAAAGCTATGAAATAGCTTAAAAATCCTTAGTGATATGTTATTTGTAACAATAAAATACACATATCGTAAAATAACACAAACGATTAATTTAATTAGGTAGATCTCTCACCACTTATCGTATCTCGGTCGACTGTGTCCTTTCGTTTTAGTTTGTTATGAACGTGGTGCACACCTTTACTATGAATATCTTATATAACCACTAAACGTACTTAAAAACTAAGCGATAACATGAAATAATAATCAATCTTTACATTCTGTAGTTACGGAGAGAAAACAACAGTACTAAAATGATTTAAATCGACAAGGTGCTCATAAAACTAATTGTTGCATCAACAAATATTAAATTACGTAGTAACAGCCATTTCTATTACGGACTATTCACCTATAATTTTAATGTACGGCAAAATGCCCAAAGTTCCTCCCACATTGTTTAACATTTTATTGAAGTTCGGTATCTAAACTTCGTTACGACTTAATAACGCAAACTTTGGGCCATTTTGTTAGGTGCTGAACATTAAGTGCCAGTGTTTGTTTAATAATACTAGAGCACGCAACTTTTGCACCATACTACGAAGCAATACAATGATGTTTCTAGCGTAAAATGTAAGGAGTAAATGTAATAACGGTGCCCTTGGTGCGAGGTTTATGCTTTTATTTGTTATTTAGAAAATTCTTTTCTTTTTTGCGTGAAATATTTTACACGATTCACATAAGATAGTTGCGCAATTCGATGCCGGTAGCTAAATATATCTCTGCCAGTAAATCTTAACTAACAGTATTAAACTTGTGATGTCACACAGAGTTTAATCAGCGGACAACCAAGATGCTTCTAACTATAAATCCACGGCATCCATGTCGCCGTGGCGGCGACTTACGAGTACCCACATAAAGTGTGATACCGCAATATTTTGTTGTTATTTCCATTAGTAGTGCGGAACCATTCGTTTGCGAATCTGACTCGCACTTGGCCGATTTTCTAAATTCAAAATGAAAATCATTTTGGCACAATTGTTGCTATTGTAAAGATGATTGATATAGTTTCAAGAGTTTCAAGCCCAACTTGCGTTTCATTAGAAAACACCGAGAGCTTTACTAAATTTCTATTTCGCGTTAGGGCAAATTAAACACGGTTTCACCATCCCGCCGGCCACTTAGGCACTTAAAACGTCATCTAGATGAATGACTCAACTTCGTTCGCGTAAACTTTAGCGCAATAAAAACTCTAAAGCCTGATATGCTATGATACTAATGGAAGAATCTTTTGTATGCTTTAAAACTGTATATACATAGACATAGACATATGTATATATATATATATATAAACATACCTATATAACAACAATATACTGTGAATTTGTGGAGCATGCTCGAGGTTTCATTGAGTTACGTTGCCCCAGAAACATGAATTACATGTTAAAGGTTCACTCAGGGTGTATTTTAAGGCAATATCGAAGCTTCAATAAATGTAAACAATCATTGTTGAAATTGTTTATTGAAGCCTTGAGGTTTGTAGGTTAGTTATATGAGAGGGTGAGATGATAGCTATATTGAACAAGGAGCTATAATATAATTAGTTTCTCTTTGAAACAAAATCCTTTAATACCTTGTCAACAATACTTATAGTAGTAACACTATAAGTATTGTTGACAAGCCAATAGTAGTAACACTCTTTATGGTTCGATTGCCTTTCTACACTTTTCTTTGCCGTAACAGAAGTGTAGTTTATTCTGTATTCTGATTTGATAAATCCAAATATACTTAAACTTAAATAAACTCTACTATTTTCTTATTATTCTTAATAATTACAGATGTTAACAGTGACTTCTATTATATAAATAAATTTAAGCATTTAATTTCCTTGTTGTACACAAAAATAATTAGGATTTATAGTCGTCATTAGAGAGTTCCACTATCTTGACTCCAGCAATTCAGCTGGATGGTATCTAGTTATTATATTGTCATCTGAATTAAAAGTAATGAGCTAATCCCTAAAATTGTTCACAAAATTACATAAGCGAAGCTAATAAACGCATGTTAATGAGATTAAACGCATGTGTTAGTATTTTCCTCAGGGACTGACATACACATTCGTAATTGCCTGCCAAAAACATTTGTTTTTTACACCTTATCCTTCCAATTAATGAAGGCCTATATTTAAACGCAAAGTTCCATATTAATCGGCAAGCTTAACGGTAATTTCCATGATTTACGTGAATACTGCAATCAGCTTGCCGTCATACGATTGTTCGCATTGGGTACAATTTATCGCAAATTGGAGAGTACCCATAATTTGTTGCCGATCTCGATAGCCAACACTTTCATATCTTGATCGATATGATTGATTTACTTTTTTGAGCCAATTGTACTTCGTAAGTTTTGCTAAACAATTGTCTGTAGTAGTTTTATCACTAAAATCAAGTAAAAAAAAATCTTCAATTTCATGTATTTAGTCTTTTTGAAAAAAAATTTTTGATAAACTTGTAGAATTTGAAACTTGTATGTGAGTATTTCATTATCCTCAAAATAAATTCCTTGTCACGTCACATTAAGTTCAATATGGCGCACTGTAAAAGTCACACAATCTTGTATTTTTTCTTTAAATGTGCCGTTTTGGATATCCAATGGCTTTATCACATTTAAAAATATATAACACTAGCTGTTGCTCGCTGCTTTGTTTGCATTAACTCTTTCAATTACTTCTTTTAAATTTTTGTACAATTTACTTATGTCCATGGATAGATGACGTCAGAAAAAAAAAATAGTTTTAAATTTTACTTTACCTAGATTGTTAGCAGTTTTAGTGATTTTAACATTTTAAAAGTAAAACTCAAGTATATTAACATTTTAATAGAGTGGCTTGATCATAAAATGATATTTCATTGAATAGTTGGTAGACTGTAAGCTTTGCGTTCGAAATATAGCGCACTTAGGTCATTTTGCTTTATGAAATCATTCGGTGCCCTGCAGGTGCAGGTGGCACTTGAGAATGGTTGTGGGACGTACTCGTGGTAAACTGGTAAATAATGATATTATAGTTTGTTACTAGCCAATGACGTACTGAGTCACGAAGATATGATCGTAGACGATGACGTCTAATATAATTACGTAATGTCGCACAATTGGTCCAGCAGGTAGTTCACATAAATACCAACTCATACTCGATAACCATGTATAACTCGCACGCTATTTTAGCTGCGTTGTTATAACAAGTGTGGAGTATCGTGCTATTCAGGGTGTTTCATTTGCGTGTACACCATTGTATTTTATAGACGTGTCTACGCTTTTTATTTTTTGTTTACTATTTGCTTACTCTATGAATGCTCGTTTTCTTCTTTGCTAGGTATCATGGAGATATGTGAAAACTTTTATACCCTGTACCACCAGGAAAAGAAATTGACTCATAACCTTAGAATGAAAAGAAGATTGTGACAAAAATATTTGAAATTCATACATGAAATACGTACAAGCATCAGAGTGGCAAGAATTAGCTTCTATAACATTAGCTTTTATACAAAATAATGAGACGATAGAATAATAAGTAAAAAAAGCCACGCGGCAGATAGCCTGTGAGTAACTATTGTGACTAAATGATGCCCGCTAGGGTAATTAATGACCAGCCATGAACTGACACGTGACTGCTGTTGCTTTTACAATATCGATTTACTTGGTGCTTACGATAGTTCTTTTTTATTATTTCAGATGAGATATAGGTAATAGTAATAAGCGAGCATTCTACGTTGTTCAACTCATAGAATTGCCTTTTGAAGGCATTTATGATTACGTACTTATGCCTTCTACTTGGTTGATCGTTCATAGAGCGACAGATCAGAAGGCCACTATTGCGTACCCTGCAGATGAAGATCCTTTCGATTCTAGAGATCGCGTTAGAGGAAAGGAATAATAGTTGCAGTCGTCTAATATGAGTCAGGTGGGTTTGAATTAATTAATGTATTGGTTGACAGGTCGTGCGTCGTTTCTTCAAAGTATGTTTAGATTCAGAACACTTCAGGAATTAAGATCAGATAATATTTATTAATTATTTTCAGATACAACGATGCAGAATATTGGATTGCGACGAGAAATAATTATGAACCTTTGGTTTCTACGTTGGAAAGGTTGGAAATAGTGTGGGTCTCTACCCCTTAGTGGATCGCAAAATATGTACAATGGGGTCGCGAAGCCTCAGTAACATAAATATACATCAAAAATATATTTTTCATTACGAAAATGTAAATTAAAGAACACTAGTAGAATAACAAAATAAGCAATGATAAAGCTAAGTAATCATTAAAAAGTACTTTTTGAAAACGGATTTAATATTCGCAACATAATGAAATTCAACTTAGAAACCGCGGAGGGTAGGGTGCACGATCGTCTCTTAATTCGTATATACAAAAAAAAAACATTGTCAAGTCTTTACAATACAAAATGAATAAGGTGCAATTTATTACAGTTTTACTCTATATGAAATGAAGTTATTGAAATAAAAAGCAAATGGAGTTGTTAAACGCAAAATATATCGTTTTAAAGTTACTTGCCTTGTTAGACACGCGCCCATCCTTGAGTCATCTTATTTAAGCATAAACAAGTTATACTCGAAGGATAAAGGCGGAGTTTGTACAAGTGATTGACAGGGTTTATTTCTATGATAACTAGTTTGCGAACAGTAATATTATCTAAGTTTTGAGAGCAACGTGAACGGATTCTGAATGAGTTGTCTAAAAGTTAAAGTTGAAGTTAAAGATCTTTTGGAACTTTGTTGATTCTTGATTATACTAGTTTCTTATATTTATAACGAATGAGCTCCCGCTGTCTCTAAGCCTTGAATAATGCAAAATTGCACGGATATTCCACACAATTCTATAAAAAAATAGGTAAATTTGTTTTCGTGTTACTCAGACCATATTATAGGATGAACTGATGTTAATGTTGTTTTTTGTTGAAAGTTAGATCAATATCTGACGAGAGTTACCGTTAATAATGCTTATTTAATTGACGTTGAATTAACTGATTTATTAATGTTTGTTCCTCATTCATTCATAAACCCACTTCGATCCTTTTTTGGTGAAAAGGGGATACTTTCAATGAGGTTCCATTTTAATTACATTGGCATTGGATTTCGAAGATAAAGCAGGGAACTTCTCAATTCGAATAGGCAATACATTTAAGGTAATCCAAAACTTGGATATGCATATGGCTATGTATATGGTTATGTATATGGTTATGTATATGGTTATGTATATGGTTATGTATATAGTTATGTATATGGTTATGTATATGGTTATGTATATGGTTATGTATATGGTTATGTAATGGTTGGCGATTGAAGTAAGTCTACTTAGTTGTTAAATTTTGTCAGGCTGTCTACTTTTTAGTCTAAACTATTTTTGAATAGAGTTCACGAAATAATATTACAAAATATGATATACGTTACAACTTACTCTCGACATTACAATAAATAGGTAACATTACAAAAAGTCACATATGTTAGAACATACTGTAAAGTATGTAGGTATTGAGCATATAATTACAAAAACACAGAAAACGCAGCAATACACATAGAACATAGAAAAACTCTGTTAAAGCATTGAGATCTCAAACATCATTAAATTTACCGCGTGACACTTATTCATAAACAAGATTATCATACAAATAGCTCTTAGATCTAGATTCGGTGAGGCGAAAAGTTCATTCAGGCTTGAGAGTATTGAGTCAACTCACAGTGAATTCGGACCCGAAACTCTTCAAAACTTTGACAATAATAGTTCGTATCAAAGTAATTACTGGTGATATTACACTAATTGATTATTATGATATGTAGTTCAATAAATTTTTTACAAATGATAACTAGTTATTTGATTAATTAATTTTTAGCAGCCCTCAAACGTTACTTTTAGTTGCTTTATTTTCTTGGAATTGTTTTTCTCCTTATCAGTTCTTATTAGATTGAAGTAACAAATGAGTATACAATCCACCTTCAACATACTTCGACGTTGACTATCCACTATGACTATCCACGTTGCCATGTTCATCTGTGGTCAACTCCAAATATATGTTTCCATAGCACTATACCAACTAACCAATCAACTTACGTAACCAGAAAATATATTTCTTCTTAAAGTCAAAATTTTTATGTATTTTATACGTAAATGTAGTATGATTTGTGAATAAAGAGGTGCGATGTGACAATTATTAAACCTATAGTTTTCTTACATTCCAAAATTATACTTATTCAAATCGAACGGCTCCTTGTAGAGAAATAGTCCAAGACAGCACCAAATGCAGCTACAAACTGTTTACATTTGCAATAACTTACATCCAGTTATTCCCAAAGGCGGAGTTCAGGATCTGATAGCGCAGAACTTATTGCGAGAACTATAGATAGTACCTATTATTCACGAATACTTACCACTAGAACAGAACTTTGAATGAAGAAATAGACAAAGTAAACTCAGAACCAACGTTCCAATAAGATTTAAATTTAAAAAAGATTAAGGATGTAAGCTTAATACTAAAAAAATGTTACGATGCCTTACTTACATTACACACATACATAACTAACGAATAACGTTGACTTGATAAGTGAGAATGAGAAGTGCGCGTATAAACACAATAATTCCTGGGACCGGAATACAGTGTTACCTACCGCGTCTACCTGTGAATCTAAGTCTAAACGTTCAAATTCAAAATTTGCCTGTTCAACCATTTGGAGATTTGGGTACTCAAACACATTTTGAAGCCATTTTGGAGGAGTTCAGTGACATACAGACATACAGAACATTACAAGTACACAAAACAGTAGAGATTTAACTTAATAATTATTAACACTTTTAATTGG
>DWJS01000582.1:0-10856 GCA_018248975.1 Codatractus imalena | reverse complement strand
GATGGAGCTCGTGCCGAGTTTTTTTTTTTTTAAACCAAAAAAAAAAAAAAAACTACTATTACAAATCTCTCAGCATAGAAATTAAATACAAAAGGTAGGTAGGTAGGTAGGACTTTAGACGAACGCTGTACAAATATTCTCCTCATTCTCTTCTTTCGACGAATTGAACGTTTCTATGAACACATCCCTACGCCTTGCACTATTTGTTTATTGACGTTCAATGCTACGACAATTTTCATGATATGCGCCGTGAGCGTTCACTTGCAGTAATGTGTTTGTTTTGTTATTTGTGTGGTCATACAATGTCGGTAAGCTTGGAACAATATGGATCAGTTTTGTAAATATTACTTAAACACGCTGAACAACTGAACACGCCGTGCGTTTCACTGGTGTTCAGCGTTCAGCAAAAAGATTTTTGTAAAGAATAAATCTCTTGGATTGTTTTAATTTTACTATTTAATGTCAAAAGAGCTCGATGCTCGTATTGCGGTATTGCGTTTGTTACAACAGCGGCGTTGCCAGTTTTATCTTATCGGCTCAAACCATAATTGCCGCGGATTAAATAGAAATGGCACGAGTGTATACAACGTACGTGTACATTCGTGTGTGCAGTAACACGCGATAGCCTAAAATAGAACGAAATTTAATTAATGTATGCGAGTAATATTTCCTACAGGGATTTCAAAATGTGAGTAGCTTATTTAATTAATTTGGTGATTAACCTAACATTAGTTAGTTACATGATGGAGCATCTAATCAAAAAAGTTTTCTTTCAAAATGATGTATAGATGGCGACTCCATTGGTGGTAGCATAGTTCCCATTAGGTAGCCTGTCTGTAATATCGTTAGATTTAATTATAAAAAACTCTAATTGACAATGAACTTGAGTAAAGAAATATATGTATATATAGATACATATGCATACAAATAAATAAAATTAGATTGTTTGAATTATAAAATAACCGCTTTTTACTACGCGCGTATTATAAAAATGTACATATACTACGCGCATAATTTTTGTCTGTCTGTTTGTTCCGGTTAATCTCCAAAACTACTGGACCGATTTTAATCGTTTGTTCACCAATCGAAAGTTACGTTATAAGGGAGTAACATAGGCTATAATGTAATTTGATAAATATTAGGGATCCTCAAAAAAGTTGCATTAATGTAAAATTTTAACTATAAAATTCATTATTTGGCGTGCTCTGAAAAACTATTGATGTTACATAAAACAATGTACTACAGAATTTAAGTACTAATTATTACCTACAAATGAGTCCGCGAGAGCATACCTATCTGTCATAGATAATTAATTTATTCGCGACGAAGTCGCGGGCACCAGCTAGTATTAAAATATTCGAGCCGTTTCTATGCTATATAAGATCTATGACCGCAGATGACAAAGAGCATACGGATTGCAATGTTCAGCGGACATTGATAGCGACAACGGAACATGCTGTGATCATTGCAGGATTGTTCACGCCGTCATTACATAGTAACATGGACAAATTGAATCCGCTCAATGCATACTATATCTGTTTACAGCGTGTTCACTTTAGAACACCATGTAAATATAGCTTTCTTTAACAATACTTAATTTTATACACACATGTCCGTAAAATTGAAGTGCTTCCTTTCTATAGTAAAGTAACCTATTTTCCTATATAGTCATAAAGGCATTTGTAAAATGTTTATGTGCGCAAAGTAATACTGAAAGTAGTGAAAATTATTTTGATGGTTAGGGAACAACACAGCAAACATTTTTCCGTTATCCCCAGTGAGAGTGGAAAAGCTGTTTTTTTATTGTTCAGCGTACACAGGGATGAACACTTCACAGCTTGCAGATGTTACAAATAAAAAAGCTAGCCTCGCGCCAGGTGTTAGTGGTCACCATCGGTTATGGAAATTTGCAACTCCACCCTAGTCCCCAGTTCGTTACCGGCTATGAAGGAGAGGTTTTACCTGTTTTTTTTTTAACTCTTGTCATTGCGCTTTTTCTATAGTTGACAAAATTTGAATGTAAAAAAGGTATCAAAAGTTTTTTTTTTTTATTCCGTGAGGTTCGAAATTTAAAGATACAAATGATAATGTTTTCGAAATTCATCACAATGACAGCCTACGAAGACTGGGTCAAGAAGGATTGGTGGCTATTTTCGTTAATTATTTTTATAGTTTGTAGTGTTTTGAAATATGTTCGAAACTTTAGCTGCGCTCATTAATTTATTAGTTGTTTTGTCAAGCTGTTTACGTTGTACGTTCACTTTAAATATAAACGCCCTTTGGCTGAGTGTAATTAATTTTAATTTATATTAAGCTTAGCACGAGTATTTACTAAGAAGCAATTAGCTGTATACAAGGTACACAGGTACATTGTATAAGTACGAGCTTTATTACGCGACTTTATTGCCCGTCTTTATGCACCTTCGTCCATTTTTTAGGATTCCGTACACAAAGGGTGCCATCGGACCCCATTACTAAGTTTGAGCTGTTTGTCACAGAGTCGTTTCTAATTAACTATAATAACCAACGCCAGTAAGCCATCCGATAATCCACGCTATCCGTATTGCCATAGCGAGGATGTGCGAAATGAAATGAAATGAAAATCATGAAATGTATAATCGTTTTGTGACGATACCGTTACCGTAATACCTTTAGTATTTGTATATTGTATTATTTTATAGACGTATTATTGTTTGTCGTTTTATGCTCGATCTTAATGACGGTCGTACGGAGCTTTTCGTGTGTGATTTCGATTCCACATGGCCCATTTTTGTTCAGAGGATCCCGATAGGATTATCGGAAAATTGGTCCAACCTTATCGAGAATCATCGCGCACACTTGTATTATTTTTTTAAACTCGTTTTTATGCTTTTGTATCGTACAAATAATAACGGAATAAGTTTAAAAAACGACCGTTATTTTTATCAAGAACAGACGTTTACTTTTTCATTTAATTATATATATGTAAATAATTTGCCTTATAACTCTAGTTCAATTAAATGTTACATAACAACCACAAATGAATAAAAAAGCAAATTTGTATTCGTCGCTGACAATAGGCAGTCGTAGCTTTGGTTTCGGGAGCGATAAATCGTGCAGACGGCTATGAAATACCACATTCATTCGTTTGTGGCTGTATTGATTAATCACACCCTTCAAATCAGGACAAAATAGAACACAAGCTGTTGGTATTGAAGCGATCAAAGCTTTGTGGCAATGGCGCATGGAAATCGATGTGTTAGGTTTGTAAAATAATATAAGGCTTGCCGTAAACGCTATTCATTTGGTCTCGGTCATCGTTATGTAACAACCTCCTCGAGGATCTTCGGCTTGGTTGAACGCTTCCGTCAGACCGCTTGACCTAACTCATGTCTCTAACTGGATCCGCACTGGAGCAGCGTGGCATCCGCCAGACCTCTCTCAACGTAAGCAGAATGTAACCGTAATGGAAGTTTCTGTTCATGTGTTGTGTTTCTTATCTTGAACTTATCTCTATACATGAACCTTTTTGCGGAATCGTTTTAACGTATTTAATATTTAATCTTGTGCTACTTGTAAGATTTTCTTAAAAATAAACAAATAAATTACCAACAAATAAACTGATTTAAAGCCTACGTGTATCCAAGAGAAGAATAGAGTTGTGGTTCCAACGCGGCCCGGTCCGCAAAATTTCGTATAATTCAAAAGTTTAACACAAACAGAAGTAGATAAGTCGCAAGTATTAAATTTGTACCGCGATATTGTTACTGTGAAGTTATCGTGACGTACAAGTTGGTCGGAACGGGGTTGGGAGCCATTATCTGCCAAGAAACTTGAGCTCAAACTGTTGCGGTGACGGCCAAAACGAAACGATGCCACGCTCGATGACTGGGGACAATAAATCTTTTGTAAAACTGGATTACTACGACGCGGATTGATAGACTAATGTTATGAAATTGGAGTAGCGAACTAGGATGCATTCCGCCCGATAGTTGAAGACATTTCCGTCTATGGAAATCGGTAATTAATCCCAATAGGATTGGTTTCCTGTTTGAGATCGGATATGCGTTGTTACACCTAAGGGCTATGTCGCCTCGTCTAAGTGCCTCAGGCACTACATCCTTCTTAACAGGACGTAGAAACTCTTAACACTATTCGGTTAGAATAGGATAGGATAAGATAGATCATGTTAGATCGAACAATTGAGGGCTCTTAGAAAAATCCTCCCTCAAAGGTTCGTCCGTTACATACGACCGTTTAGTAGACAGTTACTTGAAAAACAACAAAAAAATTCGACCAAGCTCAAATCGATCTTGCACACAAAGGGTTCCGTATTACCGTTTTTTAAATATAGCAAAATATGTGAAACATAAACGCGTACACAGCGGCAAGCGCAACATATACGATACCTATACCATCGGACATCGTATTAAAATGCTGTCCTTCATGTGGGTAGTCGCACATCGCAAAGACAAAAGCGATGGCGTTGAGTCTTATTAGTAAAACTTGTTATTTTTAAAACTTCTATTTAATTTTTTATTATTATTTGTTGCTATAACGATCCTAGTTAGACTCTGAAAATTTCAAGTGACACAACCTATTACGGTTCATTAGCTTCAAACATGTAATAGACGGACAGACGGACAGTGGAGCGTTAATAATAGGATACTCTTGGTATTCTCCTGACACGGAACATTAAAATTTACATAGCCCCATATAACTGCATACCTACACAAGGACTTACTGGGTTAGTCTTATTTAGTTTTTCATAAAAACCTGTCCTGTATTAAATTTTATACTCTTAATTTAAATTTTAATTCATTACAACGAATATGTAACTCCTTTTAGTTCTGTAAAAATGATTAAATAAGATTACTTTCCGCCAGCGGTGATATTAACAGATCATAACCCCCTTTCACCGCCCCCGCCTCACCTCCTAGGGGGTGAAGTTCTAAGGGCCGATGAACCTTTTACCCTGTACATAGTGTACGGTATTACTTTTCACAAACAAGACAAAATTTGTTGCTACGGTATTAGACGGTCAGACTTATTCACAAAGCACTTAAAAATACGACTTCAGCAAATACGAAGCTTAGGAACCGGTAGCACATTTTCTGGAACATAAAAGGAAAAATATAGGTCACTTTGATCTAAAATTTTGATAATTAAAAGAGTGCTCGGCGAAAATCTCGTTTGGCTCGGCGAGTGTCGCCGTGTGGCGGTTTTTCTCGTTAACTGCTCGGACCGGGGGCCGGCGATCCAGTGGGGGATACGGTGTGTACTAGGGATGTTACGGTGCTTCCGTTCACGTTATTACGATTCCGAAAGATCCGAACTTCCGATTGGCATTACACTTCCGACGCCGAGTTCGGATCCGACACTATTAAATCGGAAGTTACGATCGAATGTCGATCGTAACACAGCACGAACAACGCGACTTGGCGACCGCGGTTAGTTTAGGTCATTGTTTAAGGTTTATTGTTAATATTTTGACTTTCAACATAAAGGTAGGTGTAATATTTTTTCTATTGAAATAAATTAGATTGATTAATATTTCTATTCTATTTTTATCTTGACATCCCTCAGCCCTCTCTCTCTCTGCCTGCGACCTCGGTTCCGATAAAACCAACCTCCGTAACATCCCTAGTATGTACCTACTATAGATTTACAGAAGAAGAATTTACTGTATTAGGTACTTACGGACAAATTGAGGTTAAGTACATTTTGAAGTCAATTTTGCTTAGAATTACGATTATACTCTTTATGTAGCACATTATACAATAGAAATTAATATAGAAAAATGCAAAAGTAACTGTCTGTTTTTATACCAGAACAGCTGAACCAATTGTGACGAATTTTTTCATAGAGATAAATGGGACATTAGATAAGGACATAAACTTTACTTTTTGTCGGGGAAAATAAAATTTGAAGGGGAAGTAATAAGTTTGTATGGAGAACCAATAATTTCTCAAGTTAGGTATTTGTTGAATAAGAAACCATATATATATATATATTTTTTTATTCTATTTAAACGGTAATTTGTGTAATGTGTAATACGAAATAAACAATTATACATACAAACATCAGTATAAAAACAACGAGACTCAGAATAATTATTTTAAAGGAATAAATTGCGTCTCTGCTTAGTCGGAAATATTTGCCAATCGGCATTAGAGCTGTCTGGTGGAGTATCTTCCAGGCCTCCCCCTGTTGGAGGGAGACACTTTTATTACTTAGGGATGTTAAGGAGGTTTGACTACGATTCCGAAAGTTAGAACTTTCTATTGATATAATATCTCCGACTTAAGCTCTGACAATTATATCAGAAGTTCTAATCGTTCGATCGTAGCACAGCAGAAAGAGTGCGACGCGGCAACCGCGGTCATCGATCCTTATTCTTTAAATATCTATTATATTTAATTTTAAAGTCTTAAGTACCTTTGTAACTAAAATCAAAGACGTTGACGCATATTTTACTTTTATATTATAAGACCTACTCTTAACAGTCGTAACACAACGTGATTCCTAATTCTCACGATTCTGACTCCGACAAACCAAATTTGTGAACTTCGCCGCTTACATCGGCTCCAATAAAACCACCTCAGTAACACGTCTGATTCGTATTAGGTTATGTCAAGTAGATTATGTTCGTAGACAACGTTCTGCGAATTCTCATTCGTAAATCTCACGCATTTTTATTATTTATTTCCTTTTCAATGTCACATAAATGTATTTTACTCAGGGATGTTCAGGAAATTGTTTGGGAAACGTGTGGTGGAATTCGAGAAACAGAAAACTTGATTAAACATTTAAGCATTATGACGAAACCGTTAACATTGTATGAGTATGTGAAAATTCCCTATTCCAATTAATTATTTAAAAATCATGTCCGTTGGCTTTGGTACGACAGATTTGTTGCAATTAAGCTCGTTATCTAGTGCCCTTTATCGATCCACGTCCTACACAAATCCGTTCGGGTTGGTGGTAGATTGTCTATTAAGTCATGGCTCAAAAGCTCACAGTCAGTGTGGCTTTGTTATCTGAGATTGTCTTTGTGTTATATGTTCAAGATCCCTTATTGCGACGTCCGTCTCATATGAAGAATACTTAATAGCAACAGTCTATTCGAAAAAAAACACGATAGTTCTTGATCGAGACTAAGTCAAAAAGACAATGTTATTTGAAGCTGTAATTCGATACACAAAAATGTAAAGAAGAAAATAATATAAGTATCGATCAGATAATTTAATTAAATCACCCGAATCCCCGAAAAAAATGAAACATTACAAATGGTAAGATGAACGGAAACATAATAGTTTCTTATGTTGCTTTATAAGTCTAAATCTGTTATTTTTGTAGATTATATGTTTATTTTAATGAAGATTTCCACTTCGATGTGTTCTTCGGGAAATTTATTTTTAAAAATACATCGCAAAATACATACATGTTATTTAAGTTAGGAAAGCATGAAACGTGCAAGTACGGTGGTAAGTGGCCACTATCGCTCATGAATATATGTAATCCAACTCAGGAGCACCTCGAAATCTAAATTGAGGTCGGCCACATATGCGTTGCTACTCCTGAAGTTGAAGTTACAATACACATAAATGTTTATCACTGCCCACAGCCTCCACCCAGAACCCAAGAACACTTAAAATTGCTGTTAGACTGAAGTAAGTGGTACGACCACGGTCATCAACCCATTATTGAATTCTACCACTTTTGAGTACATTGTAAATTAATGTCCTCGTTTATCGGTTACTAATACCACACTATTTGTGATCGAGCTGTTTCCACGCTGCTGTAAACTGACACAGCGGACTGGAAAACAAACGCTTTGGAACAATTTGTTTTCAGAGTGATTTCAGTTGTTTTAATTGGTTCCGCGAGTTTTCGAACACGACTGTTTATTGTTACGTTAACGCAATCAAAGCGATCGCAATCATTTGTCTGATTTATACTATAAACAATTTTGTCGCTATGTCATTCGGTCAGACTCGTGTATTCGTCCCCCTCGTCGCTTTTCAACCCCCGACGCAAAAAGAGGGATGTAAGGAATTGTAAGTGTCTGTCTACGGCATCGTAGCCTCCAAAGGGATGAATCGATTTTGAGTTCGTTTTTTGTCAAAGGTGATTTGACCGAGAATATTCTTAACGTATTCAAGAAGTTCTTTTGAGTCGTTTGAAGATGATCACCTGTTTTTATTCAGTTGACTTTCCGTTGAGTTTTGATTTTTAATTGTCTCTGGTTACTTATTCGACACACTTTCATATAATTTTAAAGAAAAATATTTCACTAAATATCGCTGAACTTGGCAAATTGCATCGTAGGGGAACAAACAAGTAGTATACGTTTAATTGTTACCAAGTGTTGATAAGTGTTCCCGCTCAATTTCATTCGCGATTATATACAGTGGATAGTGCATAAAATTACAGTGACCGCAGCACACCTTATCTTTTGTACCTACAAAATCCCTGAAATACTTTCCTGCTGTATATATGACGGATGACCCTCCAGGTCCTGTCAAACGATTTTTATACATCGAAACACTCATTCAGTACAAATATAACTGTCTCATTCAGTCTCAAATATAACTGGTACTTCCAGAAAATAGCGCCTAGGAATTAACAAACATTTCAACTTTATATTAAGTACGGGCGGTAGGTACAGATGTAATTATGATTGCGTTATCGTAAACTCCAAACAGTGGCGCATTAAGTGATAAGGTGTCTGTGGAGACGCAGCGGCTGAACCGTGAAGAATCTTGACATAAAACCGAAATAGAGCTCGCTAAATTTTACGACATCAAAAATCGTCGTGTGCACGCTTTTACAGTAAAGAAAAATGTCGTGAGTAAAGTAGCGTGACACAGATAAAACTATGGCACGTGCCGTGAAGTGACATTCGTGAAGGGACGTAAACCGACAGCCGACACGCTGTAAGCCCGGCGAGAAAATGATTCTATCGCTTTCTTGCTGGGTACAACTCTACTTATGGGTTCACTGCCTCTAAATTCATGCTTTTGCCGCATTGCTACAGACGGCGGTCGACGGACGAGTAAAGTTCGAGTTGAATTTCTTTTACTTGACGCAACTTTACAGCGGCCCAGGTCATTGATAAGGATAATATTGAATGCTAGTTTACGCCTTCCAATAGATATCTCAGTTTCACTGAGAAGGCAATATTTAAACGCTCTAGCAGACACGCTACTTTTTACTTTCCGAAAGGTAGACTTGACTGAATGCCGGTAAACGTTTCAGCGCCGTTCGCAACTACTTTTGGACGTTTTATACAGCAACTGAACACTACACTCCGCACATATTTCGATAGCAGTCGCAAGATGAGCGAGATTGAATGTAGTTAGGATAAATCATACGTTTTTGATTCTGCGATTCAATGCGGAGAGGAGAGTCGCAAAAACGCCTTGCACCGTTGACGTTATTGCAAACAAGCGAACCGCCGGTCCAAAAAGTGAAGCACGAGATTTAAAATATCTAATAGATATACTCCCACTGAAACAAAAATATGATACAGTAGGTATGTTCTACACTGTATCGTGGACACACCAAACTGTAGGCACTAACACTACTGACGTCACGTCTTTGATGTATCTCGGGTAAAGCGTTTATTATAATAAAGTTAAAGACTCAAGAACAAATCTTTGCGTAGCGCATAGGCCTTCCAAGCATCAGCGTAATATAATTACGCATAGGCCGCATACACATACCATTGCGTGATGTAAAGCACTTTAAATGTTATATGAAGTCTATATAGATAGAAAAATGGGTTAGAGCTTGATATCTTGATTACACTTTTCGCACTTCGGTTTTCGTTTTCAGTTTTCGGCTATAATTTTATAAGTAATCTATAATCATTAAATAAGATTGACCACTCTGTAGTACGCTCCGTCCTATATGCAAAAGATCAACTTAAATGGTTGGAGTTTTTTTGACATTGGAGTTAAAAGTAAACGTATGGAAGTAGGGATAGTAGAAGTACAGGAAAAGTGAAAAAGGTGTAACCGCACAACACTAGTTGTGTTGTGTACAAAAGGGGAAATTAATTGACGAAATGCGAATCGGTACCGCACACTAAGGGATACCGGTGGTAGGCACCGGCATAAAGATCGTCTAACAAAAACATGTATGTAACGGTAAGCTCAACATAAGCAAATACCGTCGGACACCGTAACAAAATATTACGATGTCACCCATCATGTAGGTGTTTACGTCGCCGCAATGGCAAAACAAATGGTGTGGTCTTATAAGTAACATTTGTTGTTTTTAACGCTTCCATTTGCTTTTCTTATTACCCGTTGTTACGGAGGCCACAGTATGACACACTCGTCGATTTTTTTAAAGTATTTATCTATTACGGTTATTAATATCTGTGACAGAAGGTAGATGGATAGTAGAGCCTTAGATTAGGTTCCATTGAAATCCTTTGGGGAGAGAACCCTAACCTAAAAACAAGGGTACGAAAATGTTGACGTGACACACGAGCCTCGGACACGTGTATCGTTAGTGTGTGAAGGACAAGCGTGATTCGTTACGGTAAAGTATTTACGGTTGAGCCTTTATATAGACAAATGTTTTCGTTTGCCCTTGACTTTATTTATATGTTAGCACTAAGCTCGAAAATTATTGTACTAATTCGCTTATAATGTAATGAGTGATAATCTACCTCATTGGATACTTCAGAAGACACGTCAAGCGGTTGGTCCCGGTTGTAATCACTGGATAGTAGTCGTAAAAAATTATTGGAGGATTTATGGGTGATTTGGAAACTGGCTGTTTTCGAATCGCCCATACGGGTTGGCCACTTTTGAAGGTGGTAGAACTCGTTAGGTTCGACCGGGGAGGTACCACCGCCACCC
>DWJS01000581.1:0-10862 GCA_018248975.1 Codatractus imalena | reverse complement strand
AAACACCCAGACCCAGAACAGAAATCTAAATTCATCACTTAAATTTCTGACTGGCCGGGGATCGAACCCGGAACCCTATGCGTGTCAGACCGGTGTTGTAACCGCACCGCCACGCGGGTCGTCTTGATTTTCTTCAATTTTCTAATTGAGACTGAGTAGGGTACATGTACCTATTATATTACCTGACGGTTTAAGGGCTCGTTTCATTGTAAGCGTAAAGTAATTGTAAGCGTATAGTAATTGTAAGCGATAAACTATGAACAAAGTTGTAGTAAAATACAAAGGAAATTGTAGAATTATATGCATTTAACAACTTGTAAACAGACACTTGCTTGCAAATTGCCTGAGAATTCTAAAATATTTTTAACAATTATTTTAAAAATGTATGTAGGGCATTTAATATAATACATATAATGTAATTGTCGATCTACAACTTTATACAGCTAGCATCATGTATTTTAATTGATTTTAAATAGTTTTAATTACAAGATATTATCTTCAGAAATTATTATAACAGCAAGCCTTTTAAAGGGGCGACGTAAACTTTACTTCGTTGATAGTTGTAGGTAGTTACTGGTTTCTCGCAGTAAGTAAGACTTTAAACCCAATAGTTAAGTTATAAATTTAACATGTTATATATACATTTAATGGAAGCACACTTCTCCTTTGTTGTCGCAGCACTTAGGTCTCGACCAGTACCTACAAGTTCTCGCTTCCTGCTTGCAATATTGTGAATTTACCGAAGCCCTAAACATTGAAATACTCGCATATTAAAAGTTACTATAAAATAAATGATTATTTAGACAATGGGAACTTGTGGTCTGAAGCAGCTCCACCATGAGCACCATTATTTTAAATTATTTTTTTGGTAATTTTTATATGTTATGAAAAAGATGTGTGTTATGGATTTTCTTTAGCCGCTTCTTCTCCATAACGTAACACCTTGCGAAGGGGTGGTAGATTTTTTTGACGTTCAGAAAGAATTGTGTAAGAATCTACTTTGAATAAAATATTTTGACTTTGACTTTGTTTTACAGGCTTAATCAGCTTCGTACTATTAGCTCTAATTAGTTTAAAGTAATACTGAAGTAATTAATAAATAAGGTTATAATCAATATCTGTTTGAAATTATTAGGCAGTGACGTAGGCTTTGGCTTAGGAATGTTAGGTTCGATTCCGATTCTAAAAGGATCATAATATTAAATATTATTAGGATTATAATATTAAATCGGAGCTTATAATTGCAGATTATTCGTATCGCAGGAACGACACGACGTGGCGATATTATTGTTTTAGAAATAATTATTTTTATTTTTCAAAACCTAAAAACTTGTAGTATTATTTTACTGAAATAAAAACGTATGTATTTTTATATTATTAGATCTCTTAACTAGTCAAGCACTTTCTTCTATATACGTTTTGCTTCCGATATCGGTTTCGACAAACTATAAACTGTAGCTGCCGTTTCGGTTTCGATAACACCACTTCCGTAACATGTCGACATTGGAATTATATTTTCGTGTACAGGAATACAGTCACAGTTTACACATTTTCAGTCCAACATACTACTAGTCTATGTAATAAACCGCTCGAAATCATTAAGCAGTGATGTGTTCTTTTTAATAAAACAAATTCATGTATCTAAATACAGCCACAATTCATATATTGTCAGCCAGCTTAGGGTTTTAGGTATTAGTATATGGGTAAATTGTTTCAAATCAGTTTGTTTTTTGGACAAATACGTACAGATTCGTAACCAAAATTACAGTTACAGTTCACACATTATCAGTGTAACATAAGTCTAAGCTAACATAATTATTATGTTAGCTTAGACTTATATTCTATATATAAGTATATTCTAATATAAGTCTGGTCTAACACAAGCCTAGTCTAACATAAGCCTAGTCTAACATAAGTCTAGTCTAACATAAGTCTAGACTAACATAAGTCTATTCTAATATAAGTCTACACAAACGTCAGTCTGTTCTAACATAAGTCTAGTCTAACATAATAAGACGTCGTCGTCGACGTAACAAACTACACAAAATCATTAGGCAGTTATCTACTTTTTGGACTAAGACAAATTCATGTACACAAATATTCATAGTTCGCACATTTTCTGTCGGACATAAACTACTGCAGTCTACGTTAACTGTTTCCACGATACAAGCACTAACTGCACGTCAAGTGCGCGCTTACATTGTCTCGAGGGCGCATTAGCTGCGTTCCCGTGATAAATTGTTTGAGCCATTTGCGAGTGTAACAGATAAGCATTTATGGGTTGCTTGCCGTGATTGATACGTTTTGTTCAGCGATTTACGTTTGTTAGGCGACTCACGCGTTTTTACATAAGTATATTCTTACGTTTTAAGCTTCCTAATCCTTCTCACTCTGAGCGGAGACCTGTGCCCAGCAGTGGGACTAAAATGGTCGATGATGAATATTCTTACGTTTTAAGCTTACGTTGTAGATTATCTTTATTTATCTTAATCTTTATATTAATCAGCAAAGACAAAGCAATATCTTTTCTCCTCTGTTTGTCAATCGATTTTCCCCTTTTTTGGTTAGTAGTTAACTACAAGCTTTAATGTCATGGATAAAAATATTAGAAAAATAATGTTTTTATCGTTCATGATAGTTTAGAGCATTTCACAGAAGTTCTAAGTTCAGCTTCTAAAAATTGTGCTTGGAATCAACGTGTGTTGATATGCAGTAGCGTTTCAAAATTTCAAACTTATTAGATTGAGTAATACTATTGTTTAGTGTTATCAATAAAAAAACAGTGTTAATTATTATGGTTGAATTTTGACTACTGGGTATACACTTATTTATGTAAATATGCCGTGTTCTTTAGATTTCTGCAAAATACATTTCAGTTTCTCTCAATTTCTGTTCTTTTTTAATACATTCTTTTTTAATACAAGTTTGCAGCGACTTTAGGTATTGCGATTGATGTCGCTTAGTTTGACTCCAGCGTGAAATTATGGATACAGTTATTATTAAAACAATGCTACATCGGATTGTATTGTTAATACTTATAAACCAATTGTAATTAGCATAAACATAAGTAAAAAAATATAATAATACTTATTCGTGTCACTGTTAATAATGAAAAATGTAAGACATCTGAAGACTGTTAAGTGATGAATTGTTGGTGCCATTTTGCACGCGATGTCCCGCTTGTTATAAATGCGAATGTAACAGATGAGCGTTACGAGTTGTTTTGGCGTGATTGATGCGTGTTTTGTTTGTAGAATCCATCTACTGGTCTTTCCTTGTTGGATCCACTGTCTGTTTCTTTTAGAATCCATCTGCTACGTAATTGTTTTGCAATTTCCGTCGAAGACCTCTGAGAAATACTCCTTTGCCTTATCATTGTCTTTGGTCCTGTGTGTTTACCAGACCAGAATACGAGTGGTAAGAAGCGATTAAAAGGGGCTTCGACTGGGGGCGGCAAGAGTGGGAGCTCGAACAGCGCTTTCAGTGACCTCGTGAAAGACAATGATATGTGTGGCAGCTTACCATCGTGAAAACCGGAAAGTTAGGAAGACCACATACTTGCAGAGCAGGGTCCAAGAAGAGCACTGCGCTAGATGGGCTCTGATGCCGAAAGTCAGATCTCGGATTGGCTTGACGATGCAAAAAGGCATTAATATAAAGAGTGTATTATTGTATTTGTTGCTTATATTCCTATATAATTGACTTGTTTTTAAAAATAAATGATTTTAAATCTAAGCCAGGATTTACAAATTGCTTGATGGTGATTGATGAGCTTTGTTACTTTCTTTGTTGTATTGCTTAGCAGCCCATGAAATGGAAATTATTATCACCTTAACAGCATATCATAAGAAAATTCTCCAATTCTTATTAAACAAAGAATAGTTTTAATAACCATATAATATATTTATAGTAATAATATACTTATGTAAGTATGAATAATTAAGAGCTTAATAAGGGAATTATTTCATATACATTCAGGTTACATATTATTTTGAATTAATATGTTGGTATAGATTATACGATTATTAAATTCCCAACCCACATGTACTTACCGGATATTTTCATTTTTAACTTCATTAATGGAAATATTCGGACCAAAAACGAAAAATATTCAGTGCAATACCATGCCGTACGTACCTGCATACGTTCCTGAAAATTCGAATTTGAAATATTTGCATAATTATGAAAGCCTCGCAAATATTTTCAACGTAATTGAATGAACAATTATTTAACTAAGTTATTGACAGTGTTATTAAGTTTGTTTCAATATTTATATCCATTTTGCTTTAATCGAACAGTCAGTTAATCGTATAATAAGGCCACACACATAGACCTACTATATACAATATACAAACACGTCAGATAACCCCGACTGGTGTTAAAAGGGACTGATGACTTCAAACGACTGATTAGATTTTCTTCAATCATAACTAATAACTTCTTGAATCACGGACATCAAGGACGATATAACTAAGAACTAAGAACGCTCTCAATCAAGCAACCTTTTAAAGAAAAAAAACTAAACTTCAAAATCGGTTCATACCTTTGGCACTTACCTACGATTCCACAGACAGACAGATATATCTTGTAATATATCTTTTTTTATGTATGATTCGTAAATATGAAAAAAAATATATAATCGATCCACACTTGACAAAATTAGCTGCAAGAATATGCATAAGAATACACGTGGACCAATATAGAACCTGCTTATTTAATGTTAGTTCAATATATATAACACAAAACATTTTACATAAAAAGATTTTATGTACAATTTTACAACGTGGATTTATCAAATTGAAATAATATTTATAACTAGTTAACAGCAATGATACTAAATATTGAATAGTAAGAACATATATTCCCAGCTTTTCTCAGAAGGTAACACCTGGTTTATTTAGAACAATAACTATCACCAATTATTTGTTTATGCTAGTTACTCTAATAATGTATTGTGTATCAGAGAGTATCATTCACACATGGTCTGTTGAGTTTCAAGTAGGTATATAATTATTATGTCTGTAATTTTCAGTTTGAAATTAAATATTGAAAGGTATATTACAAAACACTCTGATATATTACGAATATATAAGTAATGCTTTTTCAACTCATTAGAATCTGGGCTGGGTCCTCTGATCATCACCAGAGGACAGGATCATCTACTCAACTGGGATCTTGCAAACGCAGGAGTTCCCCTCTCATCCATAACAGTGGAGTACATCACCCGGGACCGTAGACCCCTTGACAACTGCCCGGATAAAGAGGGAGAACCTGTAAGTATCATGGACCAGGCTCAGAGCAGAAATAAACCTGTTACAGATCATAAGATTAAGAGAAATTTTCATAGAGTGTGTACTACTATCGCCGCTGAAACAACTAATGATAAAAAATCAAAAATACTTGTTATTTTAAAGCTTTAAGCTTTAAAATAATAAGTTTTTATATGAATCCACTTCAACTATGTATGTTGCTATAGCAGCGACATACGAATATCTATATGAAGTAATATTTTTTCCAATATTCGGCGGTATTTGTATATTTTGCGCTTGCCGCCACAAACTAGTTATAATTGGACGATGTTTGCTCGCTCCCAATGAAGTACGGGACTCTTCGTATGCGAGTCCGACTCGCACTTGGCAGATTTATTGTACTCTTTTTTATAGTTTTGTTATTTGTTAATCACTTGCGTTTTAGGTATAAAATTTCAAATTCTACTTCTTCAATACAAGTCTTGGCGAAATATGTTCCATTTGCCGCCACCTTTACAGTTACAATCTTCGCCAAATACATTCCAGTCACGAACTTCGAAGGGCGCGTGAAAGATAAAACACAGGGACTAGATTTCCCTTTGTATTGGCTACATTTGCTACTAAAGCGGGCGTGAGTTATTTGCCTTTTGACTGTAATTGGTTAAAAAAAGAAAAAATACACCATACAATAGGTACCTATACATATTTTTTATATATGTATATTTTTAAGGCTATTTAAGTTTGAAGAAAATGTTTCTTTGCATATGTTTGATTAATTTTCAAAAAAAATAAAATATGACATAATGAATAAAACACTGAACAGTCTGTTAACATGTTTATTAAAAAAAAAATTAAAAACCAGTGCTTTTTGATCCAAAGCTTTGAAATATAGTCTAAATGAACTTGATAACATAACCATGTGGACTTCAAAAGTTTTTGTAGCAGATGTTACATCATCATCACATCTGCAACGGCCTTTAATTTTTAATCTATATTTTTATGCTCTGCCTGCAACCCTTTTTGTGTGCTACTGCTGGCCACAGGTCTCTCCCCAGAAACTGGGGAAGGCATGGCGCATACTCCACCACACTGGTTCAATGCCTACTGGTGGAGAGGTTAGTGGCCAACCCGCATTGGAAGTTTTCAAACAACCCATAAGGCCTCCATGGCTTAACGACTGCTATTCAAGGATAACAACCGGGACCGAGGGCTTTACGTGCCCTCTGAAATACGGAAGCGCGCATATAATTTAGCCACTAACGGTCACCCATCTACCTACCGACCACGCCGAACGTTGCTTAACTTTGTAGATCGGTTGAGATCAACACAAGCCGCGGAATTATACGCGCTTCGCTTACATTCTCAATAAAGCTTTCATTGACTCAGATTGAATTGTTTCATTAAAGGTAATCTTATTGCCATATATACCATATATTTATGGACCGATTTGGAAAATTCTGTTGAAAAGGGGATTTTTCTAAAAGCCCCCTAAAATCCATTTTATTTCCATTTGTATATGACCCTGGGTTTCGAAGATATACCAGGGAACTCCTCAAATTCGAAAAGGAAATGTTCAGTGATTAAAATATTTCTAGACTTATCACAATCTAAGTACCTATATAAGTAGGTGTTGCAGTAAGTCAGTTGTTTTTAACCTTTTAAATTTTATTTAAATTACAAAGATTGAATACGTGAAACAGCCTTTCTTCTTTACTTTCGGCCTTTTCACTTCGATAGACTTTGTTACACGAACCCTACACAGCTATGTTCTTTTATCAGTGACAAGTGGATTCCGGTCACGCATACCTCCGCGAACGGTCAGACAGATAACAGTGTTCCCTAGATTTGTTTTCGTTACGTTTTGTTACGAGATTGCGACCGCTCGAATGGAAACAACGATAAGCCTGAATTTAGAGGTCGTAATTGAAATGACAAAACATTTTAATCGGGTTATGATAAGAGCCGTTTGTCTGTTACACTTTTATGTGCCACTGATCTCCCACAATTAGGGGAGGTTCGGAGTATTTACCACGCTGTTCCAAAGCGGAAAGACTGGTAGCGAACCCAAGTCGGAGTTTTAAAACTGCCTGGAAATACTACAATAAGGTTTAATGACTGTTATCGGGATCGATGACTTAACGTGACCGCCAAAGTCTAGCGGTCACCCATCCAAGTCTAGACCACGCTCGTCATTCCTTATTTTTATGGATCAGTTAAATAGTACATACTCCCCGGGGCTCCGCGCTCTTGATATATTTCGACGCTACCTCTTAATTGTTTGGTACGTGAGGCAGCGCTGCTAAACAATCACAATAATATATCTACACAGTTAAACCTTTCGAGACACCTATTTCTTCTTATAACAGCAGTCTTAAGTGGTGTGTTCTTATTTAAAGAGTATGTTAAGGTAAATATTATAACGAGGCTTTTCAATTTTGTCCTCAAAAACAGCAATGCCTACTTTGAATACTAAATTCATCACATCACATCACATACCTTAGCGGTGAAGGAAAACATAGTGAGGAAACCTACACGCCTAAGGGTTCTTAGAAAAAGTTCTCAAAGGTGTGTTAAGTCTACCAATCCGCACTTGGCCAGCTTGGTGGACTATGGCCTAAATCCTTCTCACTCTGAGAGGAGACCTTTGCCCAGCAGTGGGACAAAAATGGTCGATGATGATTATAAAAAAAACCCCAACCGCTTATCAATAATAATTAAAAAAATTAAATCAAGTACCTACAAAACACAGTGGTGGTGCACGCGGTGATACTCGTAGATTTGGTATTTTTTTCCATGTTTTGTTAACTTTTATGTCTATAAAGAAATTGTGTCCATCTAATGTCCATGTCTAAGAATTTGTGTCCATTTCTGACTTTTTAAAACAATGAAATCTGTTTGATTTTAATAATTACATAGAATCATACAATGTTAATTATCAGGACGATAGTAGATCTTTATTATGCGGTAATAAAATGGAAATTTTTTCTCAACTTTATTATAAGAATTTATTGAAAATTTAAGTGGAAATGGATGCTGGCCAAGGTAAAGTACATATTCAATGAAACCCCATTTTCTATAGTTCACTATCTTTATTAATTTGTTATATTTTACAATATGGCGTCTGTTATCGCCATATTGGTTTACCCCACTATATATTTCATTTTATTTTTTTATTTTTTTTTCCAATATGGCTTTTGATTGACGCCGTATTAAATTTTAATTACTATAATGTATTTAGTAGCACTCGTAAGGTTAAGGCAATTCGATTGGCGTAAGAATTAAAATCGGCCCACGCGTGTGTTCCCTTTGACAGCACCTTTGTGTTGATGTTCCTTTGAAAATACATACATATACCGATAAACATGTTACTTTTTTATTTACCCATTAAACACATTACCCAAAGGAGGGTATCCTTTGCGTCGCGCAGAAAAAAAACGCATTGTACACTCATGGCCCTCGCTAGGATTTCTTGTGTATTGGTTACCGTGAACGACGACGAATACATAAAGACACAAACGCCCAGACTCAAAACATAAATCTATATTCACCATTAACATATCTAGCTAAACGGGAATTGAACTCGGAATCATCTGGGTATCAGACCGGTATGGTAACCGAACGACGCGGGCCGACGTATAAAGAATTTAAAAGTCAATTACTATCTCTATAATAAACGTGAAAACACTTCCTCTCGAAGCAGATCCTCACTGCCTAGCGTACGCCTTTGTTCAGGACATTGCACGCCAATTTAGTGTTTAATGGAATTCCGCAAGGCCTATATTAGCAGAGAGTGTGCTCAAGGCAATTTCCTGCGCGTCATACTGTGACTGAAGCGTGCCTGTAATATATTAGCGACACTGTAGTTCTGATTTATGAAAAGTCGAAACTGTTTTTCGTAGGATCGTGTGCTTCCATAAATGTTTGTCTGGGAATAGCTGCTTGGATTCTTGTTATTCCACTGCTAGCCCGATCTCAGTCCATTGCGGGAGGCCTGGAGCATACTCTACCACGCTGCTCCAATGTGGATTGGTGAAGTATTGTACGGGTTTTCAAACCGCCAATAAGGCCTTCAACTTGGCTTAACAACTGTTAACCAAGGATAACGTGCCATCCGAAGCACGGAAGCGCACATGAAATTTAGCCACTATCGGTCAACCATCCAACTCCCGATTGCACCTCACGTTGCTTAACTTCGTAGATCAGTTAAGCTCTACACAAGCCACGGGGCTATACGTACTTCTCTCTTGTCTCGGAATAGCTGCTTAAAATCTGTGTTCGATCGAATGCTAAACGCGCCCTCCGAATCACGAATATCGTTGATTTTAAATAGAACAAAATTCATTCAGACGAACACACAAAATTCTTTTTCGAAGTCGCTTACAAGTTATAAGTAAATTATAAGTACATAAAAACAAACTGAATATTTCAAATGTATTTCAACTGTGCAATAAGTTTATTTACAGAAACAAACTTTGGAAACATTACAGCGCATGAGTAACAGTGTTTGGTTTAAAAGTAAAAATAATTTAAAATTCGAACTCATGAAAAATTCATAGCAAACTCAAAACTTTGAGCATCGCTTGCCAGTTCTATTTAAAGTTTACGGTTTTGTTGAAATAGAATAGAATTAATATTATACGATTGTTTAAAGTGGTCTGTTTTGGGTTTTCGGGGGTCCCAAGACTTGTCTAGTGATACGGTCGAATTATGTACCGTTATCCCAAAACATGAGTTTAATAGTTTGAACGCTTCATTTTATTATTATTCATAACATTCTCAATGTTAATATTAAGTTAGAATTTAAGAAGTACAACAAAATTAATGTTAAGAATTGAATCGTGCATAATTCTGGCATAGATATTACCAGACCCCTAGTGGCTTTTCATGCGCGTTTTCGTGATTGCTTTTTTCGTGCTAATTCGTGCTGTTATCCTCGGATCTGCTATCCATCCTTAAACTTTGTTAAACGCCTTATGGGCGGTTTTAAAACCTCCGACCGGGGTTGGCCTCTAACCAGTAGCTTCACCAATCCGCATTGAAGCAGCGTGGTGAAGTACGCTTTAGTATTCTTTTTTAGTATGCTTTATTCTTCACAGCTGGGGAGGGCCCACCTGTGAAGAATAAAAAGGTTTCAACCACGCACCAAACTTACACACAACAGGCGTGCTTGGGATTTGAACCGTAGACACCCGTGACGATTTTAAAGCCAATACGCTGTCACGGATATTCAATATCTGTTATAATGTTAAAAAAGTAAGCTGACTGTGGGTGGAAACAATCCTACAGTTCCAATACATTGTATGACCATGGTAAATTCTAGTTAACTAACCTACTTCTTGTCACGAAGTGAAACTTGCAAATAGTGAATATGCAAGACAGTCTGAGGTCGCTGTTACTGACAAGTAATAGTTCGGACAGTCCGTTCAGCAGTTCGTTCAGTTACAGTTGAAAATGATTGATATTTGACTCACCCCTTGGTCTAGTAGTTAGTGAACCAAACTGCTAAGCCGTATGTTCGATTCCCACCTAAATAAATATTTGTGTGAGCATGAATGATTTTTTTCTGGGTGTAAAATTATCTACATATTTATAAATGTATGTATGTATGTATTT
>DWJS01000580.1:0-10864 GCA_018248975.1 Codatractus imalena | reverse complement strand
TCATGATGCACCACGCCCCTGCAATCGAAGAAAACTGTAAGCAAAACTTCGCGGTACTTTTTGTACATACCGTAAATCTAGATTCAATATTTTATATCGTATACTTGTTATATACACTTGAGTTATATACCTTTCTTCAGGCGTAATGACGCCTTTGTTGATTCTTTTGAGACGCGGTAACGCTGCTAGGATTTCGACCCTCAATTCGGCGTCATCTTCCTCGGCTGCCACTTCTGCATTCTCTTCTCCAGTCCCGCCCATGAACGGGCAGCCTTTCAGTATCAGTATCTCTAATCCTGTAAGGACCTGGAGGAATGTGTTAAACTTTAAGGGCTGGCTGGTACCTTTGTTAGGTCCCACTGTTGGACGCGGGTCCTTCTCCACAACTAGGGGAGGCCTGGAGCTAAGGGTTACATAGGTTGTATTCTGACTATTCTTATCTATATTATAGTTCTAATTCTGTATGTCTAGTTATATATATTTTTCTAGTAATGTTAATATTTATTGTTCAAACAAGTTCTGTTCTCCCAATAAATTTTTGACTCACTATGTCACTTTATCTTTTGTCTAAATTGTTTCCCACATTTTTATTTACAAGGCTTAGATTACGCAACTTGCAGTTTTAATGTGGATTGTACAAAAAACTAATATTTGTTTACGAATGTAATAAAGTTTTGTAAAGACAATAAGTTTAACTTTATAATTTGATATTTATCTTCCTTAGTGGTCGAAGTAATGCAAATTTACGGGATGCAAGTACTATATTATAATAGATGCAACAACATTAAATTTTCTTACACAAGTGAGACCTACCCTTACTTTTTTCACTTGCTTCAAAGTAGCGACTTTACAGTTTCGTAAATTTACATATTGAAGTCTACTCATGGCAGAATCGAATCCGTTCAACAACTTTATAGGATTATTTCTCACGTGCAACACTGGCAAATTGACCAATTTCTCCAATCCTGCAAGACTGGTTATTTTATTACCAGCTAAATAGAGACTGTCCAAGTTCGGGAAATCCAATTCTGCGATGTCTCCAATGAAATTGTATCGGAAATCCAGACATTTTAAAGTAGGCATTTTGTTCTCGAAGTGTATTTTTGATATTTTATTGTACCCCACCTCCAAAGTGCTCAACTCCGGTTGGTAAACGTCGTGTACTGAAGATATGTTATTGTTGTTCATTATAATCACTTGCATATATTTCATCTTCTTTAAGGCAGCGGATCTCAAATTGTTTTTATCGGCGTGAATGAGGACTAAGAATGGCAGTTCAGTTATAGCTTGTAAGCCCTCTAAATTTAAGTTGTTATTAGAGACGTCCACGAATTGGAGATGTTTGAATGACTTCAAAGCCGATATGTCGGTCAGGCTCATACCTGTGCATGTCGCTTTCAAATAAGTGTATCTGCAATTAATTACTGCGTTGATTTCAATGTTTTTATAACGGAGATTCTTATACTATTTTAACGAAACCAAATATTATTAAAAATTCAAGGCTCTAGAAGGAATGTTTTTAGTTACATTATGTCAGCACCACCGCTATACCTATTTCTGTATCAAATGTTAAATCTTAAATGAAATCAAGTATAAATCAATCAATGCAGCAGAAATTGATGAGGATTACCTTAAAACCAAACAAAAACTAAAATTAAATCCTACGGTTTAGAAGTCAACCGTGTATTAAAAGATATATTACCCGTCGCCTTCAGCGACTTTCCCGAGCACGCTCAATCTTACGCTGACCTCGGATCTGTTCAGCCTCCGCTGTGGGTACACGATGGGTATTTCCTCTACGAAAACCTCTTCGTGCTCGCCGAGCATTTCACCCTTCAGTGTCGAAGGTGACACGAGCTCCTCCTCATCAACCCTAAACGCATCCTTCTCTTTGAGGTTGAAGTGCGATTTCAGCATTTTAGTTTATTTTATGTAAAAGTTATTCTGTGGTACACTTTATCTCGTATTTGTCAAATGTCAGTATTTGATGACACGGTGTGACATTGGATGACACGTAAAAAAATATTTGACAAACTATAATTTGTTTAAAAACGTTTTATCTCTAAGATTATTTTAAAATATTTGCTATGGAATAATAATTTATTTTTGTCACATTATTTGTTTTATGTAATTTTTTAAGTCAAGACAAGTGTTACTGCATCTATTTATTTATTTACTTCATTCAACGTATGCCTCTAGTACATATTCTGATAATATAACGTTGTTTAGTAAATAATATATTATATTGTATTCATACGCATTACGTTGCCCTTACATGACTTGTATTAAAAAAAACAATAATAATCATTGAAGTGCCATCTATTATTTCCGATCGTCGTAATTATTATGGCCTATTAATTCTCTAACTAATTTGTTTAGCAATCAACCACAACGCGGGTGCCGGTGGATCACACCCCTCACCAGCACATCGAAACTGTCCTCCGGAAGAAGGCCAACTCGCTGAACATCCGCGGGGAACACCCTCGCAACTACGTGCTGAAGGTGTGCGGCCGCGAGGAGTACCTGCTCGGCGACCATCCCCTCATTCAGTTCCTGTACATCCAGGAGATGCTGTCCAAGAATGGGGTGCCGCAAGTCATGCTCGTCAATATGGAGAAAATATCCCGTGGGTTATTTTTTTTATTTTTTGAAGTTTAGTGGCCATATACTTGGGAGAGTAATAAAAATTTTTATGGCGATTTGAAATTGAAAGAGTGAGAATTTGAGGAAAGCGCTACGTGGAAAAATAACATTTTTTAAATGGGAGTAAAAATCCGCGCGGCACTACTGCAACTAGTCAGAATAGTAACTTTGATAACACTTTTTATACTCTTAGCCTAATACTAGGACTCCCTGGGGCATGGTCACAGATGTTTTGCTACTTCTAAGAACTAAGCTGAAATACCATGTGTTTGCAGTGGAACCGCTGAGTTCTCCCGTCTTCCAAATGTCACCCCTTTCTAGGTTTGTTTATGTTTGTTAATCTTTTTCAAATTCCAGCTAGCTGTGATGTGAATTGCTACGCCGTGTCGGAGAGGAAGCGTCTCCCTACATCGGAACATTCTAACACTATAAGGAAGAAAAAGAACCCCAATGAGTCCTCCTGGGATGTTGAAAAGAACTATACTTGTATGGTACAGACTGTAGGCGGGCTGAACGTGGATCCTGGGAGGGTAGTTGAGGTTAGTGCCATCATCCTGAGTCTTAGAACCTTATGGAATTTATGGTATGAAATATAGTAGAATTTGAAGATGATAATGCCCTTCATGGTTCGAGTCTGGAGATACCGCTGTTACACCTATTTCTATCTAAACTCATCAGTATTAAGCGCTGCTGTCTTCTGATTTGAAGGGTGTGGTAAGGGAGAGTTACTTTAATATGAGGTATTCCAACTTGGTCCTCATGGGTAGCAATGCATCTATAGCAGACCTAACAGACTCCAATTCTCTGAAGTTAATTACAGATATCCATGGACGGTATTGGCCACTTACCACCAGGTTCATTATATGTTCACTGTAAACGTGTAAGTCATTATTTTCATTAAGACACCATCAGGTTCATAATGTATTCGCTATATACACCTCTCTAAGTCATTTTTCATTCAGATTCAAAGAGCACTAAACAATATGTAACATAGATAATATGTTACAGCCCAATTATAATTATAATTCGTCGTTATGCCTATGTATATAGTATATTTGTAGGTTGTAATTTTTCTTAGGAGTACACCCTACATTTGATTCTTCTCATCAGAACTCCTTTGATGGGCCTACTGGAATACATTTTCAAATAGAATTATCACAACCTTTTTAAATTTCTAATTATAATGTTGTCTCTATTTGTCTAATTGTTTGTCTGTTGTCTCGATTATACGATTTTTGTGTGTGCGTAAACTCTTAAGTAAATGAATTGTGTTTGGCACGTAAATGTTTAAATATAGATATAAAATGTGTCTGTCCAGGTGATATGCGAGGCAGGCATCTTCCACGGTGGCGTGCCGTTGTGCGAGGCTCAGAAGACTCGCGTTGCCGTCGTATCCATGGAGGGCCGCGCGCAGTGGGACGAAGAGCTTCAGTTTCCAATACGTGTATGCAACCTGCCGCGGATGGCGCGCCTCTGCTTCGTCATCTACGAGATATCGAAGGCCAAGAGCAAGCGGAAGGGGAAGGATCCCAACAAGGTAACGCGGAAGTTTGTGAATGATTGAAAATGACGGGAACGCGAGTCAGACTCAGATCCGAATAAAAAACACATTTCTTATATAGTTGACCTATTAATAGTTTACTTTATAGCGACCTTGGAACATAGTACACACATTTTTCCTTGATTGTTTTCTGTGTGTATGAGGATATAATGATGCGATTGGGTTTCTTAAAACAAGCTAGAGTGGGGATACAATCCCTGTTTGTTTTTTGTTGTGTTCATGAAGAATTGTTCACCACCTTGTTACAACCAATTAGCTATTTCTGTCCCACTGCTGGTCTCTCAGAGTGAGAATAGTTCAGGCTAAAGTTTACCATGCTGTCCATTTTTTTGTGTAGAACTCAAGCCTGTAGGTGGTGTCCTCAAGAAGATACACCCCTCCATCCGCAAGAACCAACACCACTAAGTAATAATTAATTTCTAATATTCACACTATTTTGAGAAAGGAAACTCAAACCCCAGATCCCTAGCTTGAGAGACCGAATCCCAAACCACTAAACTCTCGTCTATCGTCACCAGGACTCCATAAACAAGTTGGCGTGGGCCAACACGATGGTGTTCGACTACAAGGAGCAGTTGCGCACAGACGCGATGACTCTGTACGCCTGGACTCACGTCGCCGACGAGACGCAGAGCGACGACCTGCTGCTGCACCCGCTCGGGACTGTCGTCTCCAACCCCAACACGGACTCGTGTGCAGCGCTGCAAATACGATTCTCTAAGTATGTACTGTGCATTAAGTAAGACCCTAAAGATTCTCTAAGTATGTACCGGTAAAATTAGATCCTATGGACCTGTTTGAAAGATCGTCGAACCCTTCATTGTTCGACTCTGGAGGCATTCAACCACATCTATTTCTGCCTAATAATAGCAGTGTTAAGTTCTACTGTCATCTCGTTTGAAGGGTATGTGAGGTATTTTAAATTAGTCCTCATGGGTAGTAATGTACCTATGTCATGTGGTTTTCCAATGTTTTAAGCCAAGCTTAGGCTGATTACACATTTTTACAGACGCCGCTGGCCTCTTTATCTGGAGGACTGCATACTCGTTTGCTACATTAATAAGATAAAAAGTAATAGTCTATACAAGTAAATAAGAGCATAAGAACAAACTGTACTGTGTGTCAACGTAATTATAATTATACTCTTGAATCAACAGTTTTTATGGTGTTAACGTGCTGTCTCATTCGCTTGAGACCGAAGAGGGCAACCGCGACATTAATTTGTAGATACTATTCTCTAAATATGTATTTTATGTAGTGTCTGATCTAAACGGAATTTTCAGCCGAAAGTAAAACAGAATCTTCAGCCACAGTCTTACTTTCGATCGAAACCGAAACTTGGGACTAGTTTTACATGGCGATCTAAACCCAAACCCAAACTAGTAATGAAAGGAAATATATTTCTTTGCTGAAGTGTGGTTACTAAATTTGTAAATTATCGTAAAACAACTCACATTTGCTACATAACACAAATTGTGTCTGTTTACCAATTAATTTGTTTTCCCTACAGCTACGACTGTCAGAATCCAATCATGTTCCCGCAGCAAGATAAGGTGAAGTCTTACGCTGATCACATCGAGAACGGTTCGCCGGATGTCATGGCGCGTCTCAGCAGCGATTTCGAACAGCTTCGACTGACTGCTGAAAAAGATTCTATGTATGAAATGCACGAGCAAGAGAGGAAGGACATATGGGCTTCGAGGTACGTTGTTTGAACATACTCTTAGGTCATCTATATAAGGCCCTTAAAAGTCCATAGCTGGACGAGTGGACCCGAAACAGATAAAAGAATAAATTGACTTGGATTTGTGAATGTTGAGATATTTTATTACTTAGTTTGATGTAGTGAGGGAGATAGGCATTCTATCCTCAAGGGTAGCGACACATCAGTCCAAACCTCAAGTGGAACTTACCTACCTGGGATTGATTATAGATGATTGATCCTAGATAAAATGACACAGATCCAGAAAAGATCTCGATTCATCATTTATATCTATGCTCTACACTAGGACGATCGAATCTGAGACTTTATACTATATGTATATTACTAAAAAATAAATCATTGGCTATCACAATAAGTAACGGTCTCCCATTCTCAGGGAATACTTCCGAGTGGTGGCCCCGGAGCTGCTCCCCAAGCTGCTGTCGTGCGTGGAGTGGAGCGAGCGCGCGGAGGCGGCCAGCGTGGCGCGCATGGTCGCCAGCTGGCCCATGCTGCGCGTGGAGTCCGCGCTCGAGTTGCTGGACTACGCGTACGCGGACGCGGCTGTGAGGAGCTTCGCTGTGAAGTGCTTGGCTAAGATCAGGTGGGGACAGTTGTATGCAACTTAATTTTTTTCACCGTCGAAGAGTTATGTTTATAACAGTCTTAAGGTCGTAATTCTTTCCCCACAACTGGGGAGGACCTGGAGCATACTCCACCACGCTGCTCCAGTGCGGATTGGTGGAGGATAATCTTGGATGATTATTAAATGATAATAATAAATATCATGGGACAACTCACATGTGGCCATCTGATTACAAACTAAGCAGAGCTTGTGGTAACTAGACAACTGATAAACATACATATGTATTTATAAATGAATACTTATATGGTTACTTTTACACCTAGATACAGAATAAACATTCATGCTCATCACACAATTTTTTACACCTGAGTGGGAATCGAACCCCTAACCACTGGTTTAGCAGTTAAGATTACTAACCACTAGACTAGATCAGTTGTGAATAAATGTGATATGCTCACACCACCAGCAACACCACACCTACTTTTGCCTAATAACTGCAGGATCTAGAACCTGAGTGACAAAGGCTTCACTTTTTTCCACAGCATAGTTGCAGTTGTTACGATTTATTCTTGTGTTACTTTTTTATTTTTGTACAGTTACAAATGTTGCATTAAAATTGAATTTTGTTTCAGTGATGAAGATCTCATGTTGTACCTACTACAGTTGGTGCAAGCCCTGAAACACGAGTCGTATCTTATGTGCGATTTGTGCGTTTTTCTGTTGCAACGAGCCTTCAACAACAAAATCATTGGACACTACCTCTTCTGGCACTTGAGGTATTATTATTATTTTACTATAATACTTACGATACTTACGATAAATTAAATTTAGTATGTAATTAAAATTTATAATTGTTATATAGCCATGACATAACCATAACTAATCTAACACAACTACAAAGATGTACATATATGAACAACAAAGATGTGATATATATATCTTTGTAGTTTTTTTGATTCAATGAAGTTGTTTTGTCAAGTTATTAGTTTAGGTATAGTAGTTTATACACTTGGTTGTTCATCTAGTATATCAATATAGTACGATTTTCTATGTAGAATACCGTGACGGAAAACATCGTGAGGAAACTACATGCCTAAGAGTTCTAAAAAGGTCTCTAAGATGTGTAATATCTACCAATCCGCACTTGGCCAGCGTGGTGGACTATGGCCTACAACCTTCTCACTCTTAGAGGAGACCTGTAGCCGGCAGTGAGACAGACATGGCTAATCATGATACGTAGAATAAATTTGATCTATGTACGCAGGTCGGAGATGCACGTTGCAGCCGTGTCGGTGCGTTTCGGGCTGGTGCTGGAGGCCTACTGCCGCGGCTCGCAGGACCACATCCACAGCCTCATGCGGCAGATCACCTGTCTCGACAAACTCAAGTGTAAGTACACACACTTTGTTGGTAGGAATGTTGACCGTTGAAGTGAAGACAACTTTTTGTGTTATATGTGCAGTATAGGGCTTCTGAATTCCAGTTGGAATGGTGTAAGGCATATATGTAATTACGCTAGCTGTCCCGCGCGGTAATAATGTTTATAGCACTTTCTCCAATGTCCCATTATTACACTCTCTTAAAATTCCCCAAGCAAAAATACCAAAATTAATTTTCTCTTTCAATTACCTTCCTTTCCTTTCGTTTCAAGCCTTCCTCATGACACATGACAGAGCTTAGTACATGGAATTCTAGCTACATTGCCGTTGGCATATCACTGATATTAATAAATTATAGTTAAAACTCTTTTTAAATTGTCTATTGAATTAAAAGATATATGTTAAATACGACTGCAAAAATCTGTGTATTAAAAGAGATTTGTTTAAATGTGCCTGATACTTTCAGCACATATTCCTTACTCAATATAATATTAGCACATTTATATATGTACTTATAACGTTAAAATTGTATAACTCGTCTTGTAGGTTATCCCTAATGAACACGTTACATAGGAATAATACGTAATAGCTATGATTATGATCAGGGGCAAGCCAATGCATCCGCAAGAAGAAGGAGATAGCGAAGGCCCGCGCGGCGCTGCACCAGCACCTGCAGGAGCAGCACTGCATCGAGACGCTCTGCGACTTCGTGTCGCCGCTCACGCCCAGTCTGCTCTGCAAGCGAATTAAGTAAGATTGCTACTATTTATAATATATAATATACTAGCGGCTAGGTCGGCTTGTTCTAGCAGCCCTTGTTTTACCAAAAAATATTGATAAAAAAAGTCCTGGAACCTCACACAATGATCAACAATGCCACCTATAGAGCCCAATTATGTATCTAAACTATTGGAATTCACTTAAACACATATAAAAAAAAATCATTCAAATGGGTTCAGGCCTTCAAGAAGAATTCAACCGCATATGCACAGAAGTACATAAAGATATAGCTTAATGATTTCAAATACGGCATCTCATACTTTCTGAGTTAGAATTTAATTAGAAATTACTCTCTACCAATCCACTGGACCAGAGTGTTAGAGAATACTCCAGGCCTTCTTCAGTTGTGAGAACCTACTTCCAGCAAATAATATAAAAAGGGTTGCCAGCTATAGGAATTATATATTACTTAAAAAAGTGCAAATTGTTTTAATTTATTTAAATTAATTGTTCCATGACATAGAACCAAAATCACTGTTAGGATTTTTTTTCTATTTATTTGATTTTACACACCAATTCGGATGGAATTTGGAATGGTTATAACTTTTAAATGGATCTTAATTAAAAATATGTTTTTACGATGGATAGATCTCTTATTCTCGCGTAAAATAAAGGACAAGTATTATAAGGAAATTATAACACTATGAACATTCATAAAAATTGATATAATGACCAACGATGTGGCAGGACTTAGTTTGCCCCTTGTGTATTACCTTAAAAAATATTTAATTATTTTATATATACTATTGTTTATCTCACGGGCTAGCATTTTTTCATGTTGCTCATAAGGCCCCTTTCAAATAGTAGCCGTACTTTAGATGTGTATTGTACTTTAACGCAGTTTTCCATCCGGTGACAAATTCATACTTATTTTTTATTCATGAACATTTATGTCTCTCCAGACCGGAGCGATGTCGAGTGATGGACAGTAAGATGCGTCCCTTACTACTGGAGTTCGAAAACAAGGATCCCACCGGGTCGGACGTTCGTATCATATTGAAGATCGGCGACGACCTTCGTCAAGACATGTTCACGCTGCAGATGCTGCGTATCATGGACAGACTGTGGAAAAACGCGGGATACGACTTTAGGTATGTATATCATGGAGTAATAGAAGGATGTTTGATGACTGGCATGGCAGAGATGTCACAATACTTTATGTACCAATACACGGTACACATATGTACACATGTATAGTACACAACTGTACCGTGTATTGTGTGTGTACTGGATGTGTACTGTGGACTATGTGTGTAATGTGTACCGTTGTGTACTATGTACTATCTCCTGCCAAGTAAAGGGGAAATAAGTGTGAAAAGTGTATTGTATGACAAATGTTTTTTATTGCAGGTAGAAAAGTAGAAAAAGTGTGAAATATAGTGTGTGGAAAGTGTATTATCTAATATGTTCTTCGTTGCAGGTTGAACGCGTATAACTGTATCTCAATGGAGTACGCGGTGGGCATGATCGAGGTCGTGGACGACGCCGAGACCGTCGCCAATATTCAGAAGCAAAGCGCTCTTTTCAATGCGGCTTCTACGATTTCTAAGGCAAACTTGTTCCGTAAGTTACTGTTTAACGATTTAGGCTTCATAGAATCTTTAAGTAACGGAGCAGAGTGCTGGAGGATGTTTTTTGCCTCCCCCAGTTATGAAGAGAAACTAGTTTCTAGCAATGGGATATAGAAATGATTGCCGCCTTGTCAGTACCTTAGTTGTTATGTTAATATTGGTAGTAGAGTAGTGATGATAAATGATAAAATGCGTGTGATGTGAAAACGTATTACTTACCAACACACACACACACACACACCCAAACACACAAACACACATACACACACGTACACGTACACAAGCGCGCGGCCGGCATACACACGACTCCTGATGTAGACACCAATGCACACAACTCACCTTATGATTATGATTAAACATTTTGTTTGTAACAGAATGGCTCCGCAAACAAAACCCATCTGAGAAGGACTTCAATAAAGCTGTGGAAGAGTTCACAATGAGCTGTGCCGGCTATTGCGTGGCCACGTATGTGTTGGGCATAGCTGACCGGCATCCAGACAACATTATGGTGAAAAGGAGTGGCCAGGTATGTTTTTTGTATAATTGGACACATGTAAACATAAAGAAGCAATGCTGCAACCAATTCTTACGTAGAGTCTGGACTTCCTGCAAACAGTTCTTCTGGAGAGCCAGTATTCTGTT
>DWJS01000579.1:0-10867 GCA_018248975.1 Codatractus imalena | reverse complement strand
CTTTGAAGGGGACAAAATAGATATTCATGAATAAATAAATAATTTTTGAAAATACACAAAATTCGCGATACTTTTTGAACACACCGTATGTATAATATACTATATTGTGTATGTATGTACGCAGATGAGTAAATTTCACTTGTATTAATTAGATTCACTGACGGCGATGCAAATGAGAAATCATCCTGCAAAACTTGGGATACATGTGGCACTGCGATGGGATACAGTACGGCTACGCAGTGTAGAGTAGTTCGATTTATGATTTTTATATCGCTATCCTTTGGTCGTGAGAGCCTGGTTCGCTTACAGCAGGGTGCACCACGAGGTGAGGCTAACATTTGGGGCTTAAGATTTTTTTATTGTTATTATTATTTAAATGAAATGAGACAAGAAAGTTCGCTGATTACACAATTATGAGTCATGATTAAAATCAACTACGCGAGTTGTATGCGAAGTGCTGCACTGCGATTGGATACAGTACGGCTCTGCAATGTATCCCAAATTGTGTTAGTGTTTGAGTTTGATTTGTGATATCGCCATCAATTGGCCCTCAGAGCCTCTTTCGTTTACAACAGAGTGGGTGCACCATGAGCAGATAAGGTTTGGGGCTTGAGATGTTAAGATGTTACGCTCTTGCCCTTTATACGCGGCAACATATATTAGTGACATATGTACTTATAAGAGCTGTATAAATAGGGATAATATATATTTATTTGCGAGATCCCATCCTAATCTTCAAAGGTATGGCTCCTAAGCACACATCCCTTTCGTTACCCTGACTCCATAGTTTCCTATTCTTCATTTAATACAATCGACTTTGTTATGCAAACAGCTATACTCGTACCGCCTTGGATGCTTTAATTTGATTGGAGCAATCTTTACCGCAATAAATTTAAATATTCAGTGATGTGACTTTTCAAATAATATTTAAAATGCTAAATCTATACACATAAATAAAATTGAAGTGTTTGTTTGTATTTCCAAATTAACAGGTATTTACTAAATGCATATGAAAGTACAAATGGTACTTACATAACATTTTTAAAATTTTAAAATTCTGTTTAAAAGTCTGTCTATTTGTTCCGGCTAATCTCTCGAAACGGTTCGACCGATTTTAACCATATATTCACTGGCAGATATCTGATGTTATAAGAAGTAATTTAGGCTACTTACATATGTATAAAAAAAAACAGAACTTTGCAAAACCAGCCACAGCAACGCGGGTCCGGGTCGTGCAAAATACTTGTATCCATTTGTATTTAAATAGGTTTTTGAGAAAAAACATTTTGTATTTTATTGCAATAATAAATCTGTTTGGACTTTTTTTGGGTTCCGTACCCAAAATATGCCAACCGGACCAATCTATAGTTCTGCAGTCAGTCCGTCCGTCTGTCACAATCCCGTATTTTATTAACCGTAATACGTAGACACTTGGAATTTTCACAGAGCATATAACAAACAAATAAATAATCAAAAGTTACATAAAAGTATGAAAAATAATAACAATTATTTATACTCGACCACGCCATCTAAGATGTCATTGCAGCAACTTCCGAGTACCCACATAAAGTGTGACATTAAAATATTTTGTTACCATCTGGTGGTATTTTTGTATAAGGTGGCCCTGTCGCTAAAGATGTATTATTGTTCTACTTTAATGCAAATGACACGAAACCCATCTAATATGACGGACTTGGTTGATTTTTGTATTTGTAAAATGCAAATCATTTTTTGATAACAAAACCTGATACAAAATATACATTACATCCTTCACAGGAAGTCGAATCATAAACTCAATCCAAGGAGTGCTCTTGCGGTTTGAGCAAGCCTACAAGCAATCACTTGGTAAACCCGAATAGTTAATCGAAGAATCAATCGAATCTCAGTAATTTTATTGCCTCGAACAATTCCAACCGTAACGGGAAGAAAGCAACACTAGATAACACTAGTTGCGCTAACAATAAAATGTAACCGAATTAAGGATTCCTCGGCGAATATCGTCTGGTGAAAAGGAGGCCAAAATTACGGTGAGCCGTGATTTGAATTTATTGCCCTAAGGCTAATTTTATTTCAGTGGGTTTCGGGATATGGCGAGGCGTCTTGCCCATTACCAAGACAATATTGTGAGCGATGTCTCGGCTTTAGTCGATTTTGTACAACCGAAACCAGTGATTTAGATAGTAATTATTTTATAAAAATATTTATAAGAAGATATGATGGTATATATGTAGATGTGGATCGATAGATTATAATTACTTAAAAATCGGTCACGTGCGAATCGGACTGGCACACAAAGGGTTCCGTACCACCGGCATTAAGGGGCGAGAGGAAATGGAGGGGCTCCGTCACACACACAACAATTAGTACCTACGCCGTTTACGTGTTAGTGCCGTGGAATCTAGATTTATTTAACAATGTAGAAGAATATAAATTTACTAATCTACACAATATCTGCAGGTAACTCGTGAAAACGATCTAAATATGAACGTTACGAAAAACCTATTTTTACAAAAGAAATTCGAACAAAAAAGAAAATTATAGAAATAACCGAATTAAATGGTTTTTCTGCCTTGTGTACCCGAGTGTACAGCCAGAATTTACATCCGCAGGTAAATGCGGCCCTTAATAATAAAAAAGCGGGAAAAGGGAAAACTCGGTGGAAAACGAGCACTGTTTATCGAGAAACAGAGGCAAGTGAGGCATGCAATATGCATAATGATTGTACTAAATTAAGACAACAACGGCCACTTTTACGCCGACTCAAATTGCTTATTGTACGCAATTTTGAACTTCTCATGGCATTCCAGATATTTTAATATTATATGCAGGATATTCCTTAATGTTATCGTTAGCGATATGCCTAGTTGGTCTTTACGTTTCGCATTGTTTCGGTAAGAAGTTACTTAGAATGAAATGGCGCGGAAAGTTCCGTAGTTAGTACACTCATGCAGAAAGGAAAATTGGCCAAGTGATAGTCGGACTCGTATAGTAGCGATTCCATACCAGCGTCATTTAAATCGACGTATAAACAAAACAAATAAAGTATACAAATGTATATACCCACAGATGTAGAAAAAAATATAACGATATCACACTTGAGGTGATATTGTTATACTCACACGTGTTACGGCATAATGGATGATGGGATTTTTATAGGTACCTTTGATTATTCTAAAATTTTTATTTTTCTTTTATTATTATTTGTAGTTATATCGAACATAGTAGTACACTGGTAAACGGACGGACAGCTGAGCTTTAGCAATAACTAAAGGGTCCCGTTTTCACGCTTTGTGTAAGGAACCATACAAATCACGAGTCTGGAGTAAGAGTATCATTTATCACAACTTTTATAGGCGAATAGTAACAGTAGTAAAGCGTTCTACAAAGTTATGAATACAATAAAAAGTTATGAATACGATAAAAAACGTGTGGTCTGAACTAGTTCTAGCTCAACATATGATTTACTTTAAGATATTAATTTATAAAACATATATTTTATGGATACATGTGTCACGAAGCTTTTCCATAACATCGAAGCGGTGGTGGACATGAAAAAGAATTATGTAAAAAATCTTCTGATTTTCAAGAATATCTTGTCCATTTCTAGCAATATTGTATAAAAGAAAATGGAAAAATAATCCTTATTTGTTGTTTATTTTTCGCCCACATGATATTAAGTTGTTACAGCCGCCTACGGCCCTTTGTAAGCAACCAAAAATAGCAACCATTTTTGTTTTCACTTTTAGAAAATAAATGTCGATTAGGTCAAGTCAAGTCAAGGAACCCGGAAACGGGGACCAAAACCATCCCTTCCTTCCCGATCACATAGTCCGTAGTAGTTGAGCTCCGTCAGGGGCTCGCTTCCAAAAACCCAGTGAAGCTATCAAGGACACTATGGCCAACAGTAACTACACAATTTGAAAAAGAAAATACACAAAACGAAGATGAGAACAGAAATCAAATTGATCATTTAAATGTCTGGCTGGTCGGGTTTCAATGTATGGTCGTCGTCTTCGTCTCGGAAGTCATAGATTCGACGTGTAATAGGTATTTTTATAGGTATCAAACACTTTATATTTAACGAAATATATATTACGAAATATATATACGTTCTTAATCAAAGCTCAGCATGAACCCAAGATTTGCATTCATGACTAACATCCAATAATTCGATACGTGTTTAAAAAATGGCGGGATTCTACAGATAAAAAAACTCTCGTTTTTATAAGTCGAGACATTTACGATGCCATTATAACTCGTAATTATAAATATGAATTCATTTATTTTGTCACAATCATTTGTTTTTTATCGCCAATAGTGAAGTAAAGCATTTTTATAGTTGTTTAATTATTGAGGTTTCGTAGGATATAAATAAATATATCGAATAGCTTATAAAACAGATCTTCGATATAAATTTTTATCGGTTATAAATTGGCCATAAATCGTATATTTGTCTGCGAAAATTGACAATAACATGGCTTTAACACAGCAGGATAGCGTTTGACTTATATTTGCTATGTGTCATTAAATGTAATCCAAGATGACCGATACGTGAAATAAATTAATAGGTGGTTGATTATAATAGGGAATGCCATCTGTTATTGATTATAATTTTAAGAAAGGTACGTTTATAAAGAAGCGGTATTCAGTGAACGCGAGTTCTATTATTTTATTTAGGTATCTATGTGATTTGTCAGTAGCCTTGTTTCAGTTTGTTGAGTATTTTTTCAATTTATATTTTGGATTAACAAGTCTGGATAAATAAATAACTATTGAACAATGATGAATATAAATATCACATATGATGATGAATATAAATATATAAATACCATCTAAACGTAAAAACGTAAAAACATCGAAGTTTATCGAATTAAAATTAGGCCTATCATGCTGGGGGTCAGGGGTTCGAATCATAGGATTTGGACCTCTGATTTTTTAAAATAGTGTGCAGAATTTATTTGTCAACATTGTGAGGGCCTAAAATTTATGATAGGCCCATAAAAAAATGTCAAAGGTGGCCGAAGTCCATCAAATCACACTTAGCCAGCGTGGTGAACTATGGCCTAAGCCCTTCTCGCTTTGAAAACAGACTCGTGCGCAGCAGTAGGATACTGACGGCTTGATGGTGATGAAACGTAAACTATGACATACATTAAAATTACAGCTTAATACTTAGGCAAAAAATAAAGACATATACATACACATACATACGTATGAACAACATATGTAAATGATGGTCGATTACAAATAAAATTATAAGTTTTAGCTTATAAGGAACTATTTGTTGTTACTCTTTATTTTATTTTTATATTTTTTTGTTATAGCGGCTATACTTATTACGTACATCTTCTGTGAATATTCTATTCTTTATTACTGTTCAAAGGATATAGCCATGTGACAAACAAATATACCGACAGCGGTCTTATCGCTATGGTACGAAACCTTAAAAAGTATGAAAAACCCTTCTCATTCGAACTGAGACATACGAAGCCTTGACAGTTGAAGCACAATTTACTACCAGACCGGCCGCGATAAAACCTTTGTCATAATCCTGGCCGGTAACACTCGCGTTTTACGATCAAATAAATTTCTTACACTATTATCATTCAAATAGGGACCGGACGAAATACAAACACGATGTGCTACCGATAAAGGGTAGGACATTCAAAAGATTCACAAATATTTAACAAAAACATGTCGTCTTGTATAAAGAGAAATATATGAGAGGCGTAAATATTAACGGACGGAAAGACCGTACGTGGATTGTCAAGTCACGTTTATTTAAAATATTTCGATTCTTTTCCTCTAAAGAGTTATAGAGACCCTTGATCTCAAGTTTAAGCTTGGGTTCTCAAAATTAATGCTTATAAAATAAATGCTCGAAATATATTATGACACTCATAACGTATTAGGATTTATTTTTGGACTTCGTACCTAAAAGGACCCTATTATTAAGGACTTGCTGTCCCTCTCTCCGTCTGTATCAGGGCTGTATTTACGAAACGTGATATGCAGACACTGGAAATGTTTTCAGAGTATGTATTGTATATTACGACGGTCGGTATAAGAGCAAATAATAAAAGCAAAAAAGACTTAAAATAATAAGTTACCTATACGAATCCATGCCGTCTATAACAACATTGCGGCAATAGGCTAATACCCACATGAAGTACGATATCGTAGTATTTAGTTACACTTCTTTATGTTCGGCAGGGTTTTTCGTTTAATTTTGATTACGTTCTAACGGAACCCCTTGTTTGTGACTCGCGACATTCTACATTCCTTGTATCATATATTGATGGTATCAAGGAAAAACATTATAGAATTACAAACCAAAGACAAATTAAAATGAACAAAACACCTAACCTAACTACAAATTTTATTTTTTTGCTACTCAATAATTAAGTTTATACAATACAATACAATGTTATCAAAACATAAGTATTCAAGATACGAGTACGTTGTAAAATGCTAGAAACTTTCATATGAAACACTATTACACACACTAAAACATTTATTTCGATAAAACTGAAAGTTTAATTCATCTTATATACAAAGAATAAGTTGTATTCCGTTTCACCCGAGGCTCTTGAAGGATTTAAAAATCTATCAGACTATGCGCAAAAGCTTAGTATGTATCGAGAATCGAGAGAACCACAAAAGTAAACATCGCACAGGTCGGGCTAAGTACACTGAAGTGTCTAGTCCGCAAAGACCAGGCTCTCGAGGGCACAGGTGAGAGCGCGGATCAAAGGGCTCCATTGACCTCTTTACAGCTAAGTCTTGCCATTTATTACCACTACTACAAGTTTTTCTTTCAGTGTATTTTTTGGATATACCTAAATTGGCTATTACTCTTTATGTTAAGTCACTAGGCACATGTCTCTTCTCTCAACTGAGGCCTGGATCATAATCAACGAAGATGATGAACGATGCGAACGGGTGAAAGTAGTATGTACGTACATATTAGTGATTGACTCGTTTTGGATGCAAGACCTTCCGACTAGAATTAATAACTGATATCAGCTTAACGTATACAATCCTACGACGATTTGATTAAATGGATAATAACGTGCAGAAAAAAGTTAAAAATGAGATGAGATTTCGAGAATTTATTTTATTGTCTATGTTGCTGTGGTAGGGGCCATAATGAAAAGAAGCGTTTTAACACAACAAACTGGGTTAGCCCAGCTAAGTGTGTGACGTCAGCTTGCTCTTTTGTAGGTGAAAACCGTGAAAAACGCTGACAAATTTATATCATAAGTGTTATTCAAAGACAATACGCAATTTTGTTTCAGCAAACTTTATTGAAATTATCTTACATTTTTATCACTCGTTCTTAAGTGTTACGAATGGTTCCAAATAACTTTAATTTATACATACGCTTGTGCATATTAATTTATTACACTACTAATATGAACATTACTATTCAGTGGCAAAATTATTTACCTTTTTCAAGTAACAATGTATTTTATTAAAAAATAAGTTGATTTTCGATTTTGTTACATGTAGACTACGATATTCGGGCTATTGTTCTCTGTATAACTTCCTAAAATGACTGCTTCTTTTGTTATAAAACTCAATTTATTAATCGTAAAACAGTAAAATGCAGTTAGAAAATGTTAATACAAGCGCTTTAAGAATAAATCAATATGATTTGTATCTTAGTGCTTAATGTCGGTGGTCACGCATAAATTCTAATGAGGAGTGAAATTATGTGCTTTGATATTCGTATGTTGAGAATGTATGGGAAGTACGCACGTTACCAAAACCATACATTCACCAAAACCAGATTTCTGAGTAAAGTTAAATAAAATATATTTGTACTAGACGACCCGGCCACGCGTTGCTGTGACACAATTTATATTTGCGATAAAAATAACATCGAAATAAAAACTATTCTGTCCCTTAGGTCGGACAAAACATACGTTAACATAAAATAACTCCTTTTTTTCTAAAATATGAATAGCCTAAGTTAAACCTTATTAGATCAGCTATCCGTCAGCGAAAGTCCGGTTAAAATCCCCAGCCTTTTCAGAGACTATACGGTACAAACAGGCAGACGGACAAAAAAAATAATTAAAAATTGATTTCTTTATGTAAGTAATTATTTATTTATTTCTTTATATACGCTCATATGTATTTAGTGAACACCTGTTAATTTGGAATGACAAACAGATACTTCAATTTTATTTATGTGTATAGATGACCCTGTGGGATACTTTTCTTCACTTTTAATCTATCGACGTTGACTGATGAAAATCTGTTAAGTAACTTGGGATTCATGATTCCATGATTAGAGTTTATCTAAACATGTATGTGAAATCTAAGCAAATATAAATGTGAAGTGTATTTGGTCTTCTTTCACGAATAAATTTGTCAATTATAAAATAAGCAGTTCCCTACTACAGTCATTAAGATCGACCAAAAAACGTTAAACAAAAAGATGCATTTAGTTGCATCGCAACAAGTACCGTTGACGATCCATCGTCATCGTCTAGTCGGATATCGTAACAAAATATTATGATGACATCCTTCATGTGGGTATTCGCACGTCGCTCGCCGCAATAGTAAAACAGATGTGGATTCTGATAAATAAAATTCGTTGTTTAGAAAGTTTCAATTTTATTTTTTTATTTTCTATTGTTAGAGCAGTAGTAATAGTAGAACACATTATGTGATAATTTCAAGAACAATTCCATTATAGCTTATAAAATAAACCTGTGACATAAGGATAGCCCTTTCCTTTTGGCACCCTCTGGGCACGGAACCCTAAAATGGTTTGCAGTCAAGCTATCCTTTATTACAACATAGTATTAAATTCTCTAGTAAAACATAAATGAACGTTTCACCTGTTATTTATCTACGCCTTGTTCAGTGTACAATAATGTTCAAATTTTATCGCCTAATTTAAAACCTTTACTACACATATGCATGCGTGGCGCATGTTAAAGTTATCGTGGGCGTAGTAGGCAACTGAGTTATGCTTGTATCGATAAAACAAAAATCATGTACAGTTAAATCAATCAATCTTTACTGGTTGTAGGCTAATGCAGTCATCACGCTCCTCTGATTGATGTAGGGTGCAAGCAAGTAACATTTGAATATTATAATCATTCGAATATTGTATACGTGTAGTTACATAGTTATGTAATATTCAAAACTTGTTTTACATATTAGCCGATTATAGGGCTATATAAAAACATCCAAAAATATTTATCTTGGGATATATAACGGCTTTAATAAAAGTCAATTGACAAATATTGATTGAAGATTACAAACATATTATCCAACTCAAACTTACATAGACACAGATGGACTTGAAGCTCGTATAGCCACGTGGCTTGTGAAGATCTCAACTGATCTACAAAGTTAAACAACGTTGGGCGTGGTCAGTAGTTAGTTGAGTGACCGATGATCACTTTATTCTTCCGGATTAGGTAGGTAGATTTAGGTCATGGATTTTATCACTAAAGCAGTCGTTAAACCTTATCAGAGCCCTAAAGGGCGATTTAAAAATGTCCGTCACGGGTTCGTCAATAATCCGTATCCTATTCACCAACTCGCGTTGGAGCAGCGTGGTGAAGTAAGCTCCAGGCCTTCTTCAATTGTGAAGAGAGATCCGTTGTATAACATAAAAAGGATTGCAAACAGATTGACTTGAAGACTCATTAAGTTACTTCAAATGCAGAAGAAGTGTCAATAAGAGAAATTCAAGAAAATTATCTTGAACGCGCGGCGCTGCCAATTTTTACACCAGATAGGTTTTTGTCGTCCAGATAAATCGTGAGCGGTTAATGTCCAAATATAATTACACAATATTTCAGTCGCTTTTTCCTTCAATTATTGCATTGCATTTCTCGGGCAGGTGAGCATTCGTTACGTGACTAGGAAACTACACAGAGCAGTAACATTTACCTTAAATGCCTATTTTTATAATTAATCTACGAATACATTTCATGTAATATTTATTTGTAATTCGTTGGTTTATATTTTATAAGCTTTATTTTTGAACAATTAACTATTATTATTAAATCGAATTTTAGTCGTTTTAAAAAATTACGTAATAAATATTAATTCAAAAATAGTAATATGAAAATAATTCAATGCATTGAGATACATAGACATATTATTGTTAACTTATTATAACAAATAAAAATATCAAAAACTGTTTCTTCTAGCTTCAAAGAAAAATAAGACCTGACATGACTATCATGACAATGTAAAATGTTTTTGTTATTGCTTTAAAAGATACAAAGCATTCTTAATGCTATATCATTTCCCTCTTGTTAAATTTATAATTATTAAATACACATATAAAATCATTATGAAACAGAACCTAATCACGGGAACATTATGTTACTGATTTGCTGTCCTTCTGACAAGATTTATTATGGGGTATTAACAGGCTGAATACAAGTGAAAGATTTTCTGAAGAAGTCGTTCTGTATGAAATTGACTCTCTGTGTCCATCTCTACTCTAGAGCCTTCATTTCGGACATTCTTCGGTAACGAGGCAGTTGCATGCCGACGTACACTACACGTACACCTCGCATTTTTGCTCGCTTGTAGCCTTTATTTCGTTGGCGCAAAAACCATATTCGAATGTAAAAACAAATAGGATACTTTGTACCTTCAGCTTTAGGCCGTAGCGCAAAGTGTATTAAGTTTCAATTTTACTATTCCTTTATGTGCTTTCTGTTAAACTAATTGAGAGGTATGAAAACCGTTAATCAGGCTTTAGCAATAAACTCTATTGCTTTATTACAACGAAATAAATAGAGTTTTGATGTTATAATTATTTTTTGTGGGTAATATTTTGTACTCGCTCAAGGAAGCAACGTATATGTGACCGATGTTTCTCATC
>DWJS01000578.1:0-10873 GCA_018248975.1 Codatractus imalena | reverse complement strand
TTTTTTTAATGAAGCAATAATATCGAAATATTTTTATAATCTTTGATATATCAAATTCTTACATTGATATAAAAATATAAAATAAAAATATTCATATATCAAAAAAAAAACGATATTTAAGACAATATTTTCCTTAAGATAAATTCTTAATATCACGAACAACAAGTTCTAAGTTCCTAACCTAACACATAACTCGCTAGTAACGTGTAAATTTAACAAATGCAACGGAATTATTTTTTAAATTGTATTGGCTATTCATTATTATAACGACTCCTTAAGCCGAAGCTTAGCAATCGTTTAAAAAATATGATTTTGATTTAGTTTAATTTAAGGTAGCTTACTAACACACGGCTTCCTCTCAGCCTTTATACAAACGCCAACGTACAAACGTTAGCGTGATTCAGAGAACAGATAGCGCCATCTAGTTGTAAACTTAAGAATTTACCGTCTCGATAAATTCTTATCCGTCCAGTCCGTCTCAAAGTCAGATAAGACCAACATACATAGTCAATAATAGCCAATGTCATAAAATCGTAACAAAATCGTTACGTTACAAATAAATCTAATACTAATCCGAATTATATGTTAATTCTCATATACATGTATTAATTTTTTTTTGTTATGTAACGGGATACTCAAGATACGTTTTATTTATTGCCGAGTTCGACCCAGTTACACGGATCGTGGTCACTACGAAACTCGATTTTTGCCGTGACCACGATATGTTAATGTGTTCGAAGCCTCGTAACGTTTATATGTACGTAGAGTACACATGTAAGATAAGCGCATATATTTATATATATACGCTTATCTCCGAAACTATGCGACAATGAGAATTCAATGACACTTTGGGTGTATACAATTGGACCTTTGGCGCTCTTTGGCGATTTTTTAAATATTTTGAACATTGTTTTGTGTATTTTATTTTCAAATTGCTCATGTAAAACTACGTGTTATCCTAAATTTTCGGCCCGGTCACTGACCCCGCAACACAATATTGTATATAGATTATTTGTAGGAACAAGCGTTTGCACAGTCATTATTTGCATTCGAATCGGTTTTTAGCGGGGCAACGTCTGATTGGGGTAACTATTTATATCTATTAATATTTCATTTCGCTACAATGATTTCAGTCTATGCGTGCAGTGTAGCATGACTGCAGTCCAGAAGTCACGGGTAAAATGAATACAAATGTGTGTGTAATATAGATATCCCAGTAGTAGAATCACATCGGCCATTGTCAACCGCAAACTAACTGCCGTGGAATAAAACCAGCTGTGCTTGAACCATTAAATTTCAACTGTGACGCTAAATAAGCATCTATCAGTTGTAATGGCTGCCACGGGGATAATAGGGATATGTTGCGAACATTTTTTATCTCGCCCCATTAAATTTTCATGTAAAATCGTCCGGGAATCGTTTGTAAATGACAAGTCCTAAAGTGTTAGTCCTAATGTGGAGCTAATTCTAAAGTGAGTCATAATGTGATCGGTTTTTGTTTTTTCCTTTTTCCTATATAGAAGCAGCAAAGGGGCACGCAGTCCACCTGACGGTAAGCAGCCACTGTCGATCACGGGGATGCCTTGTATAACTGTCGCTCCATTAATACAATATTTTCTCCCCTGTCTGCCTCCCTTCTCTGTCTCCCCCCTGCTTTACCGTTTTATACTACAGAAGCCACGTAACCTATCGGTCCCGGTAATTGTAATTATTTGAATAATTATAAAGCAGTTGTTGAACCTTTTGAGTCATTAAAGAGGCTGAAAACATCTGATACATATTCCCCACTAAGCTGCATCTCTCTCCATAAATTCATAGGAACAGTGGCGGTATACGTTTCAGGATTAGGCATTAACTAAATCTGTCTTAATCTTGCAGCCTTGAAAATTCGCTAAACCAAAACCAAGATCAAGATCGTTGGTACAGTAGCGACCTATATCAATACCGAGACCAGTGTCGTAGCTACTAGATGGGGCAGTGCCCCTCAGCCTCCACGAACGACATTAGATTGTAAATTAAATTTTAAAAATAAATGTATTAACCTAAATAAAATCTATTTTACTATGGTGTATTATGTGAAATTTTTTTGTTTATTTTGAAATGAATTTGAAGCCTAATTTAAAGTAATTAGTTTCCTATAGTACCTCCATTTCATTTCTCCCCTGGGGCCCTTGGTTATATAGCTACACTGACCGAGGCTGTCTTGGTCTTGACCCAATCCTAGCTGTGGGCAAGGGAAACTATCATTACAATCCCACTTACCTTAGTAGTGGATTTCGTTTTTGGATTAGCACTCGAAGGTTTCCCTGGTCTTGCATTCCTCAGCGATCGTGCGCTGGACTGGACCGCTGATTCGCGAGGGTTCTAGAGCAGAATATAAGTTGTATACATCTCATTGCCTGCAACCCTTTTTATGTGGCACTGCTGGCCACGACCTCTTCCCACTACTGGAGTACTACATACATCATATTATTATACACTTAATGAGCAATTTTTGCATATTTTTATGGACAAATCGAACAAAATTAACACAGGGAATTATCATATTTTTTGTAATTGACTGAGTTGTTGAGAAATAACTTCACCATAAAAATAAAGTGTAAATACATATGTATAACACACACATACATTTGGTTCGTACATTCGTACGTGCTAATGCACGTACTCTGCACAGTTGTTAATACAACTCGTTGTATATGTACAGTACAGAGTAGGTATATAGAGAGAGAATTTGTCTTATTTTATACTGCAGAATTTCTCATATTTTGAATAAAATGAACTAAAATAAAACACTAGTTCCAGCGATAACAGTAACACATGCAGGACGGTTCCCGACGTAATACGAGAGCAAACTTCATTCCTCATTTCATTTTCGTGAGTGCTATTTGATATAAAAGGGGTGAAACTCGCTATGACTACCCTTTTACAAAAACTATAATTTGTTAACTTTGGTATATTTTAGACGAATTTAGTACCGAAATAGTTTCGTTAATATCTAAAGTATATTTTATAATTTTATGGAATATTAATTCACAGTAAGAAAATTATTATTATAAGAAATAAACTGCTAATTGGATTATATTAATTTGGTATCACCGCTGTGGATATTTCCAAAAATAAAATACTTTGTGTTTCCCTTATTTTCTAGTTCTTTCAGTATTATATTTTCCTCGTCCTAACTAATCCTTATTAGTGAATAGTAGATGCAGTCAACCTGATAGTAAGTTGAACCTGACCGGTACCTGACCTGACTGAGTAACCTGTACCGGATGTTCATTAGAACATCTGTAAACAACTCCAAATAGCATTCGAGTTACTCTACTGTGACGACACTACACTGAAATGTAATTGCTTTAGTATTTGACAGGCCTCTTGGTCTAGTGGTTAGTGATCCTAGCTTCTAAGCCGGTGGTCGTGAGTTCGATTCCCACCAGGACAAATATTTGTGTGATGAGCGTAAATGTTTGTTCTGTCTGTGTGTAAATTATCTATATATGCATTTATTTATAAATATTTATGTTTTTCGCAAGATATTATTTTCTTTTATTATTTAAGTGAAGACAATGCGGTGAATATGCGATAACATTGCGGCTGCGACCCGGCAACGGTGCGGATGCAACGCGGCAATGGTGCGGATGCAACGCGGCAACGGTGCGATATCAGCGCCATGTACAGGAAACTGACGCTTCCTACAATTATAGTGCTACACTAGGATTCGCAGTGCGAGATCCAGGACAGAAACCCATATTCATTTACATGTGGGGTTGGTCAAACATCGAAACCGCAACCCTCAGTGTGTCAGACCGGTATAATGACCGCTCCACGCGGGTCGTAAGAACAAATCTATGTATTACCAAATATTTACAGATGTATGTACCTGTAGAGATGTATATTACCGTTCCCAAATAAGCTTGTGAGTTTGACCGTTTCTTGAACGGAGTCATCGCTAAGGGCGGCGTTGGCTCCAGTCGTATGTACGGCCAGTACAGCTCACCCTTCCCGGAGCACCTGCCAACTTCTTCCACCACGTTTTTCGCTGACGTCGTGCGGAGGATTGCTTCCATTTCCAACTACAATTAATAAATATATAGAACTAGCCGGTGCCCAACGTCTGCGTAGAATTAGTAATTCAAACAGCCTTCTTTTGTTCTCCAAGGTTTTATGAATTTGTATTCTAATACAACATACCTACCCCTAATTTGAGAAGTGATTGGAATCTACTATTCCCTTTTCACCCCTTTAAGTTTTATAAAAGCAAAGTATGCAATTACTTGCAGTTTCTATATATTGCTATCAAGTTTTTTAGGCATTTCAACAGAGTTGACTCATTAAGTTTATTTTCGCGACAAAAAGCAGCCTGTCATCCTGCAAGGTACTATCTATATCTAAAGTAAATTTAAGGTACTATCTATATACTATCGAGGTTTTCCCGCTTTACGCGGGGAGTTCTCAAGTCTACTGCCCCCGGCGATGTAGTATGCATCAGATTGCGTAAATGACCAAAGAGTTTAATTGGCGTATCGTTATAACGATATGCCATGAAGAGGCTTCGATTCTGTGCCAGTCATGTATGTACATATTAGATATGTATTTTTTTGTATTCTTCTGAATGTGTATCCAAGTTAACCGTGACACAGAGAATCGTAGTGTGTGAGAGTACCATTGGGTAGACTTAAGAATTGAATAACGTCTCTGAAAGACACAACATGATATAATTTTTGAAAAGACTCAATCTATATGATGTATACTCGTTTGTAAAATCATTTAAATATGGATAACAATTTTATAATCAAAAGATTAAACAAAAAAAAAACAAAATTTAACTCTGCAATCTTTATGCTTTCCGGATCATTAAAAAAAAACTAGCTTTAGTTTACGCGAAAAAACAAACCTCATCCGACGTGGAAGCCGCTCTGAAGCTAACAACTTCGAGTTGGGTCACAAAAAACTCTATCCCGCCGAGAATGTTTCTTCGATTCGGTATAAAAATCTCATCAATGTGCAGTTTACTCGAGTGCGGTAGGGGTAGTTCCTTGCATGACTCGTTATCGTTATCGCAAACGTGGTACACGTTGGCAATTGAGGAAAGGATGGTCAGTTGCCAGTGGCCTTCGAAGTTCGTACCCGTTGCTTGGTGCAGAGAACCGTGGCCCATCACTGTGTACCTGAAAGTAAAATGGTTTTATATTGGCCGAATTGCGCGTCGAAGCGAGGAGCGCCCCGGAACTTGTATAGATCTCAACTGATCTACAAAATTAAGCCATGTAAGGCGCGGTCAGCAGTCGCAGTAGTGGTAGAATCTCATGCAGGTTTCCGGCCTTCGGAGGCCACGTTCAGCCGTCGGTCCTGGTTGTTATCCTTGGATGATAATAGTTAAATCATGTTGGGGGCCTAATGGGCGGTTTGAAACACACGGATTGTCTACTAAACCCGTTCAATCTCTACCAATTTGCAATAGCGCGGAGTGGTGGAGTATGCTCTAGACTTTCTCCAGTTGGGGATGGAGCGGTGGCCAGCAGTGGCTTATAAAATGGTTGCAGGAATTGATCGCAGGTCTTCTTTAAAAATAGAACTCTTTTTATGAAATATGAGTACAGGCTGTTAATGAACTTGCAGCCCACTTGGTAGTATGTAAGTTGCTATTGCCGCCCAAGAACATCTATAATCATCATCATCTTAAAAGAGGTCACGGTTGCATTGCTACCCCTGAGGACTAAGTCGGAATGCCTAGTATTAGTATCTCTTCCGCGCCATCTTTCAAACCAGAACAGCAACGCCACCAAAGTCGAACTATGAAATATTCTACCACCTTAAGTGAACCATTCTATGATGGTTTTATCTTGTTTGAAAATATTTACATTTTATTTCTCGACTATTGTTAGTTCTCGACTTTTATTATTTATTTTTTAACCGACTTCTCAAAGTTGTTCGCAGTTTGTAGAGTATGCATTTGTTAACTTAAAAACTATTATATTCATTTGAACAACATTCAATTACATACATTTTTACTTTACAGTGATATTGTAGCAGAAGTACATTTTTTGTTAAAAAACTTACTTGAAACAACTTATTAGATATACTTATGTAATATCTATTCGTTGTTTTAGTTGTTTTAGTTCGATGTTTTTAAATCAAACGCGTAGTATATTTTATAATAAATACTTATTACTAAAAGCCAGGTGGTAGAACTTGTTTAGTTCGATCGGGGAGGCACCACCGCCACCCTCATAATCCTCCGTGAAGCAATTTTTTTATTTCGGTTTGGAGAGACGTGATTGCCGGCTATACTTAAATAGGAGGCGAACATCTTAGTCCTCACGATTAGCAACGCATTTGTGACCAAACTTAGGTACGATATAATTGTACTTGAGGATGATTACTTATGTCCATGGGCGGCATTTACTACTTGCCATCAGGTGGATTGCGTGATCGTTTGCTAACTTTACAGGATAAAAAAAAATACCCATAATAATTCGGCTTGAAACCAAAAGTAATATGCGCGTTGTAAACTTGTGACATCTTCTCTCCAGTGTCATTATTATATACAGCGAGAGTGCTGTGCGCTAAGGAACTTTGAACATCTAGATGAGCCTGTACAGGAGCGTGGCAGAAGAACACGCCCTGGAAGAAGGGAATCCACTTGCACTTCGGCATCACGTAGATAGTGCCACTGTGCTGTTGTATCCCGTACAGGCCGGTCAAAGCGGATGCAAGGGAATAAGCCCTTTTGGTGCTCGGGTACATTTCGAAGAACTTGTTCATCAACGCTGACAGAGCTTCTAGATTACCAAATGCGTTCTCCATTACCTACAAGAGTAATTGATCTATTATATAGTTTAATACTTTTGGTATTGAGGTCATGTATAATATTGGATCGTAAGTGCTATTTGTAGATCCCTAATATTTAACACTAGCAATTCCCGCAGCTTCGCTCGCGTGATGTTAACTTTTTGAGTTAAGAGTATTAGTAAAATTACCACGATAAAAATAATCAACTTCAACTGCAAAACCTATCTACATAGGTCTATATCTACATATCTAGGTTTTACCAGGACTTCGTCCACGTGTCAGAAGTATTTTTTTTATCTTATTGTACAAACATTTATAAATTTGAGTCAATTTACTGAAGAATATTTTAGGTCATTACTTGTAAAATTTGTAATCTCAATCCACAAATTCAGCTTGACCTCTCCGTAATATGCAAATGCGATCGATTTGTACTAAGGTCAATGTCATGTCAAGTCAACTTAACATGGCACAGAATGATAAGACATAAATATGATGATAACAATGCAGCGAACTTCTGTGTGTTAAAATCTTAAATCTTAAGTCTCCAATATCTTAGTGTGTTCAGACCACTTACCAATTTCAAAACTTCTGGTGTAACCGACGCATGATTTGTGAGGCACTTTCTCGCCCATGTTCCTCTCCAATGGGCTTGAATAACGGTTGCTGCCGCGTGTCTTTGGATAACTTTTTCCCTCTCAGCTTTCAATATCCCACATGGCAATTCATCGGTGGCAAACTCGCAAACTTTCGATGAATTCGGATCAGTTGGTGAACTTAGTAGCTGGTCCATAATTGAGGGACTGACTAATGGTTTCTCTTCTCCAACCTAATTGGTGTTATTAATTAGCATTGTTCGTAAGGACTCTCAATATTAATTATTATAGATTGAATTTTAAACATAAAGGATAATAAATTTAGTTTTAATTTTTTATACTTTTTTGGTGACCGATAGTGACAAAATTTTATGCGCGCTTCCGTGCTTCGGAGTGCACGTTAAGGAGCCGTCGGTCCCGTTTGTTATTCTTCGATAGCAGCGGTTTGAAAACATTCAACATGAGTTCTCTATTAACCCTCCCACCAACCCGTATTAGAGTAGCGTGATGAAGTATGCTTTAGGACTTCCCTAGTTGTTGGAAGAGACCCCTGGCCAGCAGTGGCACATACAAAAGGGTTGCAGGCAATTAAAATTTTGAAAATGGTGTGAAAATTTTTATCACAATCTAAATTATTCCAGAAAACTGCACTAATGAGTTGTAACAACTATTGGACGACAATCTAACAGGAGATTTCAGAAATGACGTAGCGTTACCTGTTCTTCTAGTTGTTCTCCAAAAATTTCAACCTCTTCAGTTTCCGACATAACACAATCACAAGGATCAGCTGTAGCGAGATCTCTCAAAGATTTCGGAGGTAATGGCTTACTCGGTAACCCGAAGTCAGGGTCACAAAAGTAACGTCTTAAAACAGGGCAGACAGTGCGAAAATCTGAAGTTGATAATTTCTTCCTCAGTACAGCTTGAAGTGCTTGTCGAAACATCCAGTGTAGCAAGTGTATGTCATAGCCCACTACATCCTGATCCCATTCTAAATCTGGTTGATAGGATCTACAAGTGAGGTAGAATATTATCAAGTTTTTGAAAAATGAAAAGCAAAATGCTAGGTCGTAACACAGCTTATGGACGAACGAAAACTATGTTAATAAAACTATAAGTGTGTTATGAATGAGGTTCCATTAGAACTAAACGCAACATATAAACTCAGCTTTACAGAACCCTCGAAAGCTAAGTACTTTCTCCTGACAGGCAAAAATAATTATGGTCAACTAACGACTTGCAAAATGCATCTTGTGACAGACAGCCTCAAACTATTTTATACTCCTATGCTTGTTTTCACTATCATAATTTAAAGATATAAGTATATTCATAAAAAAGTGTTTTATATATTGGGAACTTGCTATTTATAATTGCGATCTCTTGAACCAACCTATAAAATTCTCTGTCCGTTGAAACCATGTTCGTAATAGATTTGTTCGCTCGGATCCAGTTATTGAAAGCAGCTCCAAGATTAGATAGAAATTTCGAAGTCCAGGGACACTCTCTTACTGCAGCACACAATATATTATCTCTTGATCCCAGGAGGAGCGTAGACTCACTAAGAAGAGCCGCATGCCAGTTCATACGAGCATGGACCCAAAGTCTAAAAAAATGAGATAATTTTCTTTGAAAATCTCCTTTTCATAATAAAAATTATGCAGACATATATAACAGCTATCCTGCAAAAGCTTCAAGATTAAATTGAACAATTAGAAAGCATCGTACAGGAAATTGCGATGAGAAATTAAATAAGCTGTAATATTCAATTAAACTTTAAAAGTGCAATAGCATTATTTGCGATGTGGAATAATATCCATAAATTAGCGACTGCAACCGTGTTTCTCTTTTAGGGTGTAACCTAACTGGGAAAATACGACAAAGTCACGGTGAAAAAGTGTCAATTTAATGAAGTTGAAAATTAATTAACCTGCAAACATGTCTCCCTGGCTGAAACTTAACTTCAACAGTGTCGTAGCCTCTCGTGCTCACGAAAGCTTTTGCTAACGGAAGTTCACGGTCAAAGAACCATTCTAAAACTTCGAGAATCAGATACGCAGGCTCTATATAATCGACCACAGGCACACCACTGTTCAGAAGAATTCTTGGATGAAGCATACTCAAGGATATCCTGAGGACATTTTCTTCTGCTCCATCCACTTGAAGATAAAGAGGAGCGAATTTAGGTGCTGGAATGTCCAGTACTCTATTCACAGGTGACTTTGTGACCCTCACAGGAGGACTGCTCGCCACCGATGTATATTGAAACATCGAAGGATAGTATAAAATGCTGACACTCTTTACGTATTCTCGTATCTGGCGGGAGAAAATGGCTTAGATAAAATAACCTTACGAACTAATCCAGATTATTTTAAGAAGTGAAGTGAAGATAGCTTCACTTATTAAGGAATAGGAATTATTTTACTTTTATTTTTCTTGTAGTGGTTATAGAAAATTTCAAGTGTATACCTATTACAGTAATGCAGAACTATGATAGCGGATTGTCAGCTTGACACCTTTTATGTACCTATCTGTCTAAAATATGTAATATGTATAATTAAATGTACTTGAGAATTATTATTTACCGCATTGTATTGCAACCATTCCCTTAGCTCCTCCTTAGCTTGTTGTACAATCGTAGAGTTGACTGTCGTCGATCTGTTCAGTTCTTTAGCGCCAACTTTTTTGAGCTATGGAACAACCAGCAACAAATTTAATATATGTTTTGTATTAATATGTGTGGCTAAAACATGTGATCTCTTTTTAATAATATTGCATGCACATTTGATATTTGGCATAGTATTGATGACCCGCGTGGCGGTGTGCGGTTATTGTATGTGTACATGGTACCCTGGAACCATGGTACCATGGTAACATGGACACTGGGAGTCCTAGTGTACGCTATGATTGTAGAAAGGCCCTTTTTATTATTTTATACAGAGAGAAAGTGCAGAAAGCTAAAATTTATGTACAATATGTGTAACTAATGTTTTCAATTGTATAAATAAAACACTTAGATATTGTTTCCCTAATACTGTCAATATTTGTGGCTGTTAAGTCTGTTGTTAAACAGCGAGTAGAGATTCTCCGCTATAGACGTTAAAATATCAGATTATTGAATGAGTTTCTATGATAAAATAATCTTTATATTTTTTTACTTTTTGATGATACACTGACAGAGGTTGTGCATATTTTCTTTAAAAATCAGAAAATGTAAAGTTCTCATCGAAGAAAGAGACAAACTTAAAAAATAATTGATTTATCTTTGTTTTACAAAAGCTTTGAGAACGTAGGTACGATTAAAATTATCCAAGAATAAGCGGCTTTTTCTTTTTTTTTTTCGAATTGTGTAGTTACTGTTGGCCATAGTCGCTTTGACAGCTTTACCGGGTTTTTTGAGGCAAGCCCCTGACGGGGCTCAAGCATGGGGGGACAGAAGACTATGGTCAGGAAGGGAGGGATGGTTTTGGTCCCCGTTTCCGGTTCCTTGACCG
>DWJS01000577.1:0-10876 GCA_018248975.1 Codatractus imalena | reverse complement strand
GTTATAGCCTAGGGGATAAAAATTCGACCTGATCATTTTCAAAGGTGTGTGAAGTCTACCAATCCGTAATTGGCCAGCGTGGCGGACTATGGCTAAATCCTTCTCACTCAGAGAGGAGACCTGTGGCCAGCAGGGAGAAAATTTGGTTGATGATGATAATAGTTTTATGACTTATGTTATTACTTATGTTCTATGCATTATGATATCATTTAGATATTTTCTTGGGAAGACGATAATAAACATCTACTGAAGAGACATATCAACTTTACGATTTTGGTATCTCTCAGATTTCCCCGAAATGCTGGCGTCTAGAGCTTTAGGGATGCTTCACGAAAGTCACAAATTCCAAGTGGAATTGAAACCTACATTCCGTTGGCACAGATGCGTGTGATAACTTTAAAGTTTCCAACTTAGATTTATTTATTTTCAATCCCATTTTTATATAGGGATATTTATGTTCCATTGCTTTACTATGAGATGGACGTCCTCCTATGATAATTCATGACCGAAAAATGCCTTTGTCACACCATACACATGTCGTAAGAAAATTAATTTTTTAATTTTTAACAATAACTTAATGTAGAATGCAAAGTTTTAATCAAATAATGTTTTCAGTAAGAGCCAGCGTGCACAATTGACTTTTGTTACCGTGATGATTTTGTCACTTTTTTCCATTCATGTGGATAGAGTCACCAGGTTGTTACATCGTAACGTGCACGCTCTCCAGACAAGAGCGACGAAACAGTCAAAATGTATCTTTATATCTGTATACCTGAGGGTATGAGTGTGGCATCTAAGCTCTAAAGGGTTAACAACTTGTTATTTAGTTCTTTGTTTGCTATCTGGCTTTATCAAGTGTTCTTCGTTATGATTCAAGATAATCTGTTCTATTGTTTGAAGATTATTAATTGTATTATATAATATTGGTCCTTGTATTATTTGATCCTGTACGTTTATTTCTTTCTAGGTCAATCCCACAATGCGTCCTACACTCTCTACCACGTAGGCGATGTAGCCAAGTTATCTGTTCGTAATTTTGCTCAATATGGCAAGCTGGATGATTTGGTGGAAGAAGGCGAAGAGGACCCGAAGGTCTACGACCAGTTCTCGGCGCCGGCGGTCGGTGCCGGTACGGGAGAGGCTGGGAACATGGTGTTTGTTGATGGGACTCACAGTTTGGTAAGTGGTGGAAGTTATTTTTTATTCGGCTAAGGTGCAATCAGCCCTTTTTTAGTTCATATCAGCAGTATATGCTGATGTGGTGTGATTTGAAGGGTGATAAGTCTGTATTTGTGACTGATGTAATGGAATTCCAACGTAGTCGTCAATATTTATAATTTCTTTAGTTATACATGGATTACTGTCACTTCATCACTTCATCACTTTCACTGATACCTTACGCCCAATTGACAACCCGCGTGGCTGTGCTGACGCCATACTGGTCTGACAAGCGGTACGGTGTTGATCTATAGCAAGCCAGACATCTGATGATGAGTTTAGATTTTTCTTCCGATTCTGCGTGTTTATGTGTTCGTCTTCATGTGTGTGCATTATATTCACGACAGTCTTAATATGTGGCTATGTATGTAATTTCCTATTTTTATAAAAGCAAAGAGTTTTGTATTATAATCCTTAATACAATTTTTGTTTATCTTTAAAATCGCATGATTAGGGCCAGAATTACATATTTGCATACATAGGGGGGAAAATATATCATTATTTATTTATTTTTGCAGGTGTCATTGATAACTCGTATAATACCTTCTCCGGACTGGTTTATTGGCGTGGACAGTTTGGACTTATGCGTTGATGAATCTTGGGTAGATCAACTTACTTTAGACGTAAGTAATATTATTAAGTATACAAATTGAATTTATTGTGGAAACCCCCAAATTATTACTATTCAGTAAACAAATTGTCCCAAAAATATAGAGTATTATGTCTCATTTCAATCATTGGGCTCTTGTAATCTGTATTTGTAGCAATTAATAAAAAAGAGAGCGAACCATACAATTTACATACACATTTTTGTGTGTCTAAATTTATGTGTATTATATGTGTATAACATGTAACTTGTTTTGAAAGTTTGTAGTTATCTGTATTTTTGGAAACGAATATATATTTTTTGTCAAAACTTACACGTCTCCGTAAGGACAGAGAACGTACGTTACTTTTTACAAGAGCGCTTGGTCTAAAAGTAAATGAAAGATGAAGGTGATTACTTTATATATAAACTTTACAATAACAGCTACAACCTCTGGATGCGGGAGCCGCCAGCGGTCTGACATTCACGGCTCCTCGCTGGGAGACTGTGCCCCCAGCTCCAGTATCTAAACATGGTCCACGTCAGCCAAACCACCCCGCTGCCGGTTTCTACTACCCCACCATAAGGGAGCTGCCTGCTATCGCCAAGGTCGAATTTAGTAAGGTAAGTTCCATTTAGTTTACATTAAGGATAAAAGTTGTGATCGCCTAGTTATAGGTTCCCAAACTTTTATTCTCGTAGACTACTGTCAAAATTACACTGGGTCAGTGCACCCACTGATACCATTTGTACCATATTCATTACAACTTGTGAACCCCCTTTTTTCCTGCCAACGTAGACCTATGTCGAGTCTGCCGTGAAGCCCAAGAGGTCCACATAGACAACTTTGAGAACCACAGGCCTAAGGGTTTGGAACTCGACGTCTAACGCCGTCAGTCCGGGATTCAAATCCAATACGCGCAACGCTGATTTTCAAAATTATATGGTATTAGAAAAAAATTAACACTCCTTCGTGAAGAACAACATCGTGCGAAATAGTTCTCAAAGTGTCTAAGAATTTGCACTTGGCCAGCGGGTTGACTATAGCCTAAATTCTTCTCTCCATGAGAAGACACCCGTACCTAACAGTGGAACCTAAAGGGTTGATATAGGGATAGAATATTCGATTTTACTGCTGCCTAATAATCCCTATTCCCACTAAGCGTCGCTACGCTGAATTGATTTTAACTATTATTAGACTGTACTAAATTGAATACTGAACGTCACTGGATTTATTTAGGGAAGCCAGATAAATATAATTATTTAGGAATAGCTGAAGCAGACTTTTGAATTGAATAAAATCAAGCACGTTTGTTTGTTTATTCCTGATTGACCGAAAAATGTACTACACAAAGTGATTGAATAGTAAATAGCATTTTGTACCAGCCAACCTTGAGGATTTGCAAACGGAATTGAAAGCGATGTAAAACTATGAGAAACTACAAGAAGAAAGTGTGAGAAACAGGAAAAAAGATATATAAATAGATCAATTAAATTGATTATAATACAGAAAAATATTAAATTACATTTGTGATGGTATACTACTTTGGAATAGTGATCATAAACATTATTTTTAAAGAAGTATTTAGTGCATTCTTTCCTCAGATCTGTTCACTGTGAATCACCCACAATAGGCCCTATGCTTACGCCGCGCGCTATGTGAAATTCATGTTTTCTAGAGAGTTAATGTTTTAGAGGTCGCCGTGGTATCAATTCGATTTAAGTAAAATCATGGTTCCGCAACTGCTAATACATCTGTAACAATTATTAAAATACATTAAATAAGTACGTAAATTTTCCAAAACCACAGTCACCATTAATTCTATTCCACGTAGAGACCGCAGCGCCCAGTAACGCCACACTGTATTAACGTATAGCGTTAAATCAACGCGCCTGAATGGTTCATTAACGTTAAATACTTTAATAGCTGCCAATTACCAATAGAGGCTTTACTGAGCTTTGCTATTGCAATAGAACCATTCATTACCTTTACTTTACTGTAGAGAATTATTATTCGTATGCCTGCAACCCTTTATGTTCCACTGCTGGTCACGAGTCTCTCCTCACAACTGGATAAGGCCAGAAGTATACTCCACTACGGCCAAGGTCCCCCTGCCCCCCAAGGCCTGCTACTCCCAAGCAGATTGGTGGAGTGTAGTGTATAAATCCAAACACCTTAGGATGACGATAACTTTATTGTGGCCACACGACGATGACGGACGATGATGTCTGGCAAGGTCAGTATACGGCTCTAAGATATAAGCACACGTGCCTTCTTGCTTGGCTAAGACATGATTCTAGTTTTGATAATGATATGAAGATACTTTGATAAATGTTGTGAGTACACTCCTACCTTCTTGCTCGGCTACAACGTGACTGTATGTAAATTAAAATAATTGTACAATGAATGTAATAAACATGTGCTGAGTACGCTCTATTAAAGACTAAAGTAAAACCACCACGCTGGCCCAGAGCGGACCTTTGATGACCTTTTGTTACTACTATAATAAGAAAGGCCTTCCCCAATAAAAAGTTGAAAGAGACCCGTAGTCAGGCACGCAAGTATTTTTGTTACAATACCTAAGAAGCAAATAGAATGCTATAGAGGTGATTGTACTTAAATAAATCGTTTCCTAAGCCGTCATTTAAGCTGCTACAATATGTTCCAATGTTCCACGTTAATGGCAAGATTAACCGGATAATCCCAGTAGATAAACTATACCGTAATCGTACACAATAAACTGTATTTGCTTGGTGGGAAGTTAAAAATATAAAGATAGAACATAAAGCGCATAGCCGCGTGGCTTTTGTAGATATTCGAATTAACCGATCTACATAATAAAGCAAATTCGGGCGCGGTCAGAAGTTAGATTAATCATGCGCGTTTAATTACTTCGGAGGGCACGTTAAATAATGGGTCCGAAGGTTATCCTGGGATAACACCATGTTGGAGGCCTAATCGGCGGTTTAAAACGTGCGACGGGAGTTGGCTACTAACCTGTACAATATCCACCAATCTGCAATGGAACAGCGTGGTGGAGTATGCTCCAGGCCTTACCCGCTTATGGGGAGAAAACCGGACCAGTAGAGGCCCATAAAAGTTACAAGCAGAGCTTAAATAAAACGTTTTCTTATTCCAGGTTAAAGAATACTCTACAAAAGAGATTAACGACTTAGCTCGCGCAGAGCTACTGATGTCTATGAAACAAAAAAACAAGCGTAAAGGCTCCCCCAGGAGACGAGTGAACATAGTTGACAACTATGACCTGGAAACTACCAAAGGATACACGGACCAGCTCAAAGATCTAGAAGAAGACCCAGTTGGAACTCCGAAGCCTAATATCCCAGACAACAAAGTTCTTGTCATCACTAATCCCCCTGTAACGTAAGTTTTGAAACACGTGTAAATTTATGATTTTTGACATGTGTGTTTGCAAGAGAGAAATATAAAAGACATTAGTTTCAAGGCATAGTGATGGGGTCATGCAGGCTTCAAATGATTTGGGTCAAAGAAATGGTAAAATATATAACAGTAATATATACATCAGCAGAAGCGGATAGACGTTGTCCTGTATTTTGTTTGTTATTGATAGCATTTCTATCTGTATTCATAGAGTTCGTTTTCGTAAATTACTTGCTCGAACCAATGGTGTTTTTTATCCCCCATGAAGATTATTTCGCCTTAAAAACTAAAAATATTTTTGTACGATCCTGGTGATAAATTATCAATTCACCAAATTTCACCATAATTGGTCCATTACTTTTAGCTTCATTGACATACATATAATCAGACAAACAGATAAGAATACCAAAAACTATTGTTTTGGGCTTATATCATGTACTTAAGATGTAACAACTATTTTTTTGAAACGAAACATCACATACAGTTTTTTACTTGTTACTGCTTTATTATCTAAAGTAATTTTAAAAGGAATTAAAACCAAATTTAAGTATTATTATTATTTAAGTACTTTGAGTCAATTCAGCTTATATTGTGACGAATTCTCACGCATTTACTAATAAATTGACTCATTTCATGCCGTTCACCCTAACTGAAAAAACAAATTATAATTCATTTTTAATGGATTATATTGCTAGAAATGTTAAATAGCGGTCAATAGACTCTTTGAATCAAATTAACCTTCAGCTTTTATCAAGGACTAAAGCAATCTTTCGTTGCACAGTAGATAACAAATTCCAATGTCGATTCTCATTACCAGAGGCGATATAGATGCAAATAAAATTCACATAAAATAATCTGCGTAGATAATAAGAATGGCAAAATATTACTGCTCGATGCTTCATAACGTATCAAGATTACCATAAGACGCGAATAAAGTACACTTTATGAGATTTTTCACTGTCTCAGCGAAGGAATTTCTTATTTAGAGTCGCTTAATGCACGGAAGATATAGATTTAGTATTTGTACGTGACTGTAGAATTTTACTAATGGAAGGCCTTTTAGGCTATTTCACACGTAGCAACTCCCGACCGGCAGCTAAGTACTTTAGTCTCACGCAGTGCCATAGCTACTGTAGGTCAAGACGCGGCAGTGCCCTGGACCCCCAAGTTTAAACGACATTCGAAATTGAAAAATATTATACATTCATTAACTTACCTGAAATCTATTTTACTATACTATTTTGTTTAAATTTATTTTGAAATAAATTTGTAGGCTGAATCAAAGTACTAATTACTTTGATTACTTCAGTAGGACGTAGATTTCATTTTTGGTACCTTGTTTATATAGCTACGCCACTGGTCTCACGAGCTCAATATTACGATGCTCTATGCTGTGGCTGCCATGACACGAACTAGACTAAAAATAAGGCAGCATTTACCTAGACCTAGAAAGTTTAGAATAGAATTAAAACTAGAATTATGCATGACAGTCTGGCGTGGAAATTAATACGCTTTAAAATTTTATAATTAAATTCCTGTCGCAATATTTTTGCAGCCGTTGCTTATTGTGTGAGTCGCCTAATTTTAGCAGTGTAGCAAATATCGACTTTATTGCCTTTGTACTGGAAACTAAATGTATTTTGTAAGTGATTTTAAAGTTTTTTATGAATAAGATTAATCTTGGAGAAATATTAATTCAGCCATATTGATGTGCCTTCCATATTTTATTTATTAAAATTGTATCCATTTCAACATACGATAAATATTGAATTAACGTAAAGCAATCTACATTGATTTGCAAAATGCCCAGTTTTAAAGATTTCTATTTGTAAAATTATAATGATTTTTGCTAAGCTATAAAATAAAACGAAAATTAAAAATATTCGGAGCCATTGACATAAATATTTCACTTTTATAGAAACACATTCGTTAAGAAATCTTTTCAATTCTTAAAATTTCTTGAGCATGACATATCTTGCAGTAATACAAAACATTGCATATACCTACATATTATATCATCACGCCTATGAGACAATTTCGTTTTTGGTGTGATGATGAATTATTAAAAATTATTATTTAAACTATTAGCTATTTAAGTAAAATTATGTACCAGCTTCAATACGATCATACAAATGACGTCAATAACACGAATATAGCGGCATGCGCAACATTTACAAATAACATAACAAAATATTACCCTTACTCTTTATGTGGGTACTCGCAAGTGTGCTTATTGTTACTTTTAAAACTTCTGTTTTACTTTTTAATATCTTTAATCTTTTTTGTTTTAGCGACCATAGTTGTAGGTCCAGCGTGAATATCAAATATCAAAGCACTTGGCTATCACGTCTGTTTATCATCTAATTATTTATCCGTTATCCCCTATGCTAAGCTATCGAATGTCGTTGATATGTTTACAGCACGACAACGGAAAAGGAATTCGACAGCGGTTTGAAGAACATGGACGATGTTGTGTTGGCGGTGGCTCATGGACGCAGGATGGGGCTTGGGAAACATCTGCCCAGGCATTTCAGATCTCGGCTTCATCACGCTGTTAACAGAATTCAACGTGAGTTCGTATGCTTCCCACTTGATAATGTCTGCCGCACATATTTATTTATAAAGATAGGTTTTCTTTATGAAAGCCCTTCATAGTTTGGCATTTTACCAATCCGCATGAGAGCAGCGTGGTGGAGTGTGCTCCAGGCCTTCCCCAGTTGTGGGGAGAGACCCGGGGCCAGCAGTGGTACACACAAAGGTTGCAGGCAGTAGGCATTATTCTACCTAGCTTCTCAGATCCTAAGATTGCATGGCGGTAGGTTTAGTTTTTTCGGGGCTCGCAGGTACCCTTTTTGGCCGGAAAATTCTCAAAAGACTAAATACCCTCTTAATATTATTTTTATTATTATTACTTAATACTATATTATTATTGAGAATAATGTAATCGTTTAGCATACCTACTAATTGCCTAATAACTGTTTAGTGAGGGGCGTTGTTTGGCTCTAGTTTTGCTACTGCCACACCTTGTTCTGCCTTGTAACAATAGTGACAAGCAAGAACAGAATAAGAGAGAATTCAGTGCAGGAGCGTTCACTACTTCACTTCTACATAAAGCAGACCAACTTAGTCCTTAGGCAGCACCGCATAACCATACAACAACCGTACAACCGACGTAGAGGTAAATTCTATGAGTACTTGAGATTGTTTTTAGATGTACATGGGCGATCACGGCGGCCTTATACGAGTGACCACTTAGCATCAGGTGGATTGCATAGGTGTAGTCCCTTAAGTGTCTTCACAAGCTCATCTTACCTTACTCTACAAACCGACTTACATTAATGAGTACGAACAGTTTGGCAGCGAATATCCGTATATATAAATAAAATCAAAATGTATGTCTATGTTTCCAACGTAAGTGTCATAAAATTGTCATTGGATCTCATTTTAAAATTAGACCTGTTTAGGGAAGTTAGCGGCTACCCACAAACTGACTACAGTTTGATGTGAAAATTTTAAAGCCATGTACTGGAGTACAGGCAGGCAAAACCGCGTGTGAAAGTCATATGTGATATTAAGTTTAGTGTTCTTGACACGTTTGGCAGCGCTTGTGATTTCTGCGCTGAGTTAAGAACAGTTTTACTAGTTGTTCCAAATTTCGTAGAATCCGTCGTAAAAACTCTTTTTCTATAGGGTCAAGAACAGGGGGGAATTTGCAAGCACTTGCGTTTAATCCCGTATTCTATGTTCAACTTCGAATATTAATATTTTATACCTTATTTAGTATCAAATATTAACATAGAGTACGTATTCCTAGCCTACTTTTCATGGTTTTGAGCCGGCATGAAGAATTAAAAAAAATATCTACAATTCATTTCGTATTATCTCATTCAACGTCGGTCGAACAAAATCGTACGGACACCAAACTTCGTCCGTCATAATAAGAATGTCAAGATTTCAAATGTACTAACATTTAGTACCCTTTCAGCTGATGACTGCCTGGTATCTGAGTGGAGCGAGTGGTCTCCCTGTTCCGTGACTTGCGGCTTCGGGAACAAGATACGAAGCAGACGTGTGATCAGACCGAGACAGAAGAAAGGCCGCGACTGTCCCGCTCTGACCGACACGAAACATTGCGGCAACGTCAACTCTTGCGGACATATTGATTATTTCGAGTGGTAATTTTTGTTGTTTTTTTTTTTGATGTGTTAATAAAGTTATTTATGACATTTTGTTTATGTATAACCCATGGCAATCACATATATGTGGAGTATAAGAGATTCGACGACAGATAAATGTGGTAGAACCTTCGTTCGACAGTGGCACCACCGTCACACCTAATTTGGCCTATAAAGGTGTAAGTCAGGGACATTTACTTAAGACAATCCCATTTAGTCATTATGGGTAACAACACATCTGTCAGCATGTATGTGACTGAACTCCACCTAAACGGCTGGACCGATTTTAATGATTTTTTTGTCTGCCTTCAGGTGGATGGGAGACTGGTTAAGATTCATAATTGAACCCGGCAGGTGGCGCTGTGATTATTGGGAATTATTCTCTTGCAAAGCGCACTTTTCGTTTTCTTTTTTAATTTATTCTACCCATACGAAGTCGGGCCGTGTTTATACTATATGAATACTGCTGTTATAGATAAAATGATACATAAGGTAATTACTATTAATTCACAAAGAAATAAATAAAGAGCGAAGGGAAACATACATCGTTCATATATTCGTTATAATAATGTTAAACTGTTATAAAACAAGTGGTGTATAACGGTTTCGATATCTTCTTTTTTTATGTAATAATTTTCAAAGATATAAATAAAAAGAGAACATAAAACGTAGCAGCTATAAATCAAACACGGAACACTATATTCGATCACGAAGCAGCTGCCCTACTGACGTATTCAAGAGAGCCCAACCCTTCGAATTGTGCCATTATTGTTGCGATGTTACGAAGTAATGTAACAAAAGTCATAAACAGTAATAAAAGTCTGTTTCTAACTAACTATAATTGATGTATTGGAAGAGGTAAACGAGAATGCTGATCATCTGTATAAAGTATAGATTTCTTAAACATTTTGTCGTGTTTTCATTACATTTTTATTAAATTGAATCTTTTACGTGTCAAATCCTGTTCTATTCTAATAGTAGTAGCTACATAGTTTCGTTCGTAAATAAAAACCGTAAGAAGACTTATCTGATGCAAAAATGATCACAGACGACCAACTCACATTTAAATATAAATTGAATATACTAAATAAACTGATATAATATCGACACTTGTAAGAAAAAAAAATATTGGTCTTGACAAACATCTTAAAAGTATAGTGGTAGGAACATAAAGCGATTACATCCACACTTAGATTCAGTAGCTTAGATTACGATAATTATTTCTAGTAAGAGTGTACGCACCGTTGTCTTTTGGTTCCATAGTGTGATTCGGCAGGCTTTCATAAATCGATTTAGTCCAAATGAGTATCAATATTCAAATAGGACGATAGGCTAACAATCTATCATCAGCAAATATATAATTCTCTATATATATTTTACTAAATTTATAAAGAAAAGTAAATTATATTTCTTTCGAAAAAATACCCCATAAACACGAACGATGACGCAGGGAATGGCTAGTGTATAATAAAAGTGTGTTCGAAGCGTATTTTT
>DWJS01000576.1:0-10884 GCA_018248975.1 Codatractus imalena | reverse complement strand
GTAAAACCGCATTTATTATTTACCACAATATCGTAACTGGAGCGACAAATAGCCTACTGTTTTGAATTTCGGTCACCCATATTGCGAGTATATTCGAACCGTGTCGAATACCAGGTACGGCTGATTTTGTAGTAATTAGAAAGAACTTGTAATTTGCGTCGCAGTAAAGGTAGATATTATGAGGAAAATAAAAAAAAACTTCTTAAATGTCTGAAATCCGCTAAACCGCACTTGTCCTGTGTGTTACTGTGGCCTAAACCCGTCTAGAATCTGTGCCCAGCAGTGCTATAGAGACTATGAAAAAAGGAAAACGTGAATTCCTTTAATTGTAATGACTTTAAATTAAATTTAACCTAGTCATAATTTTATTTGGAATGTGCTACAAATTAATAAGCAATAAATAATACAATCAATTAACAATGTGTTGTTTAAGGAGGAGAGAGGTTCACCAAACGTACGGACAGACGGCGGTGAGAGGACGGAGAATGGCCCTCGGCCGCCCTCCAGATCTGGATCGTCGTCGAGTCGGTCTACACCGAAGAGTTCTAAAGACGTAAGTTATTCTACCAAGATTTATGTCTGGAATGTCTGTAGTTCATTAAGGTTTCAATTGGTATCCAAAATATCAAATATTGGTATCCAAACGTCCCGCTGTCTGTCACTGGCGTGTATCTTCTAAACTGTAATAGGTGGACAATTAAAATTCAAATGGACCTATAACAATTAATAAAAAAAAAGTGGAATAAATAGAAATGAAAAAAAAATTAAACGAACGAAAAAAATCGAATAAAGTGGGCATCATGAGATTTTTGTACTAAATACAGTTGGTCGTAGATATATTTTAATTAAATTTAATTAAGTACTACGTATCACTGTTTGAATTTGTAAATACATATTCATACATGTGTGTGTTCGCACATAAGGCAAACACTCCTCATAAGGTGCGCCGCACGCTCATAGAAACTGTAAAAATGATTTCGCCTCAATCGTCTTGCTCTGTCTGTTGTCGTACATTTTATTGCTTGAGAAAAATTCGGGCCGGACAGAGTATATTAATTAATTAATTCATTATTTATTAATTTATTAATTATGAGATTCGTGTTCTCTTTTTATTTTCTGTAATTTAACTTTATGGCCGATAGGGTATCGTTCGTTTGACGACCCGCGTGGCGGTGAGGTCACCACACCGGTCTGTCACGCAGAGGGTTCCGGGTTCGATCCCCGGCCGGTCAGAAATCTAAGTGACGAATTTAGATTTCTGTTCTGGGTCTGGGCGTTCGCGTATCGACTTCGGGCGCGTCCGTGGCACACAGGGAATCCTAATGTGGGGCTATGAGTGTAGTAATAATAACAAAAATAAATTCGCACCGCCCCCGCGGCAGGAGAAGCCGGGCACGCCGGGCGCGGCGGGCAAGGCGCGCGCGCCGACGCCGACGGGCCGCTACGCCTTCCCGCCCTACGCCGGCTACCGCCAGCCGCTCGCCTACGAGCCGCCGCACCGCCCCAACGGGATGCCGCCCGCTAAGCAGTCAGTATCTGGACCTTAGTTGCAGAATAATATGTCGCCCCGGTGTCATTAAACATGTACGCATGTGAACGAATCGATAAGGAAATAAACAGATTTTTACGAAAAATCGATTCATTTCAACTTCACTCGACTCCTTTAGTGTTGCAAGTGTCCATAGGCAGCCGTGATTACTTTCTATGGGGTAGTCCGCCTGCCTTATCGTCAGGTTAATACATAAAAAAGTCTTTAAGAGTTTTCTAGTCAATAAGATTATCACGTTCTAGACAGAATATTTTACATCTTAATTATTAATTGAATTCAAATGTTAATATGTACTTATGTTTTTATCAGTCGGTTTTATTGTTCACAATATCTGGGTCAAACCACTGCCTGTACCTATGGTTATAATCAGGGGCTGATCGGGAAAGAGACTCGTAAGTATCGTGCTCCGCCCTAAATTATACGTTAAATTAAAGAAACATTTAAAAAATAGACAATTTACAAGAAATTGATTTTATTTATTGATTGATCATCTAAACCAAACATTCCAATAACGATTTGTCTCTTAGACCGCTTGCCATGACTAATGGTCTCATAGAAATAAATTTACGTGAAAACAAATTTTATATTTCTAAAGATCAAATCAAAGTAAGTACACAAAATAATTTGAAAGAAAACATGGACGTTATGCTAATGAAGTATTAATTTACACGACTTATTTTACTTTAATTTACCTCCAATTCATATTTATAAGGAGGTTTGTTATCAAAATTTATTAAATGCCATATTTGTTACCTTTACTCTTTTAGGGCGTATTCCTACCACACATGCGGGGGTCCCCTACAACCGGTGCCCTTTCCAGCCGACGCGTTAGTCGGCCCCGGGATTCCCCGGGGAACCAGGACAGTAGCGGCGCTCCCTCACGGGGAAGTCGTATGTGCCGTTGCCCTGTCGCTGAACAACGGCACGAGGCACGCCTACACCGGTGGCAAGGGGTGTGTCAAGTTGTGGAACATCACTAATCCCGGTTCTCCAGCTACCTTGGAACCCGTTTCACAGTTGGATTGTTTGGTGAGTGTTTTCGTGAAGACGGATTTTTGGTCCATATACTATAGTGTTAAGGAGACCAAATGATTCTTAGTTTTTTCTGCTGTCAGTTGAAAACTACAGGAGTATAATATACAGTAAAATACTGGGTGGAAAGGCACCACGATACGCTTCAACGCTTGACACGCTTCGATATACAAAAGTTAGTCTTATTGCTATAAGAAATATAAAAAAGTGCTGTGTTTTATTCCTATCACCGATTAAGCATTTTTTCATGGTCGGGTATAGGTTTTAAAAATGTATGCAACAAAGAAGCAAAACAAACCACTGCATTGGGTAGTGTTTTCAAGAGTGTCAAAGAAATATGGACTGTAGGTTCAAGTCCATACAGTCTACAGTCCATACATTGAATTATGAATTGTTGCCATTATAATATGTGTATGTGTAATTCGAATGGTGGCGAATCTATCACTACTATACTGTATCTATTGTAGTAATGGTAGGGTTGTCACTAAGAAGAACATTAATTAATTTTAATATTTTTACTAATTGTTCGTAACAAAAATCTAAACTTTACGAATCGATTCGCCATCACTTAAAGTAACCCTACTTTGCGAGAAGGATCGTCGTGTCTTTCCACCCTTTATATAAAAACATATATTACTGCCTAATAGCAGTGTTAAATGCCGAAGTGTTCTAGTTTGAAGTTTAAAGTCCTCAGGGGTATAGTATTGCTGTCCTGGAATTACAAAAATCCACAAACGGGAAAAATCAGGTGGAGTGACCTAAATGTTAATTTGTTACTGCCTGCAACCCTTTTTATGTGCCACTACTGGCCATCTATCTATCCCCATAACTAGAGAAAAGCCTGGAGAATGAAAATTTGCTACTACTTTATATAAAAAAAATATCTCTTCGTTTATTTCACAGCAAAGAGACAACTACATCCGATCAGTGAAGCTCCTTCCCGACGGACGAACGTTAATAGTGGGTGGTGAGGCCTCCAATCTGTCGATATGGGACATAGCGTCCCCAACGCCGCGGATGAGAGCGGAACTGACGTCTTCGGCGCCTGCTTGCTATGCTCTAGCTATTAGTCCGGATTCTAAGGTAAGATAAAGTCCTTTTTGGGGACTCTAATAGTGACTGAATGAAGGACAATATATGTATATCTTACACAATTGCATGTAGAAGCAGTTTGGTACAAGTGTTCTTTCTTGGTAATGTGAGAAAATAGATTTTGGAAAATTTATCCTCTATTTGGAATAACAAGGAGGGGAAAGCTCGAAATATTCGTGATTGAATGGTTTATTTAATTTCTCTATATATGTATAATTACACTCAATCGACATATTTGAAATAAAATTGTTATATTGCAGGTTTGCTTTAGTTGTTGTTCAGATGGCAACATTGCAGTATGGGATCTTCAGAATCAAACATTAGTTAGGCAGTTTCAAGGTATGTTTTGTTTTGTTTACAAAAATAAATGTTTGAAATAGGTGTTATATTTTTAATTGTAACGTTTTTGATGATATCATGACAATAATTTGACGATCCGCGTGGCGGTGCAGATACAGCACTGGTCTGACACGCACAGGAATCCGGGTTTAGAAATCTAAGTGATGAATTTAGATTTATCTGCTGTATCCTTGTGTTTGTTTGTGTGTATGTGTGTGTGTGTGTGTGTGTCATCCACGATACAGGCAATCCTATTGCTTGGCTATGAGTGTAGAAAGCGTCTTTTTTTGCCTGCAACCCTTTTTATCTGTCACTACCCCCCACGAGCATCTCCCCACGACTGGAAGTGTGGCTGGAAGAAGGCCTGGAGCGTACTCCAGCACGCTGCTCCAATGCGGATTGGTGGAGAGGGTTAGTGGCGAATCCGTGTCGGAAGTTTTCAAAGCGCCCATAAGGCCTCCGACAGGTTTGACGAATGTTATCTTGTTTTAACAACTGAGACCTACCGTTTAACGTGCCCTCTGAAGCACGGAAGCGCGCATAACATTTTGCAACTAGCAGTCACTCATACAACTACGTCGCCAACGTTCAACGTCGTCGTCAACAGATTCATTGACAGGCGCAGCGCGCTATGCGCCTTTTAAAAAAAATACTTTAAAGCAATGATAAATGATGATAATGACAATGACAGTGTTAATGACACCGATACTGATAATGATAAATGACTATGTCCACGTTCCCAGGGCACACGGACGGCGCGTCATGTATCGACATCAGCGCGGACGGCACTCGGCTTTGGACTGGCGGGTTAGACAACACGGTCCGCTCGTGGGACCTTCGTGAAGGCCGCCAGTTACATCAGCACGACTTCTCTAGCCAGATATTCTCGCTTGGCTACTGTCCGACGGGTAAATGATACATTAATATTCATGTAAAGCCTTTCCCAAAGTGGGCGATAATGCCCCCTTGTGGGCGCCGGGGGGCGGTAAGAGACCCAGAAAAAAATGGGGGTGTTGTGTAGAGAGTGTTAATAATTAATTAATTTAATTTGAAGTTATAGTGGTTTTTAAGTAGGTCAAAAATGGGGGCGCTAAAACATAATTTATTCTCAAAGCGGGCAGTAGACAAAATAAGTTTGGAAATCCCTAATGTAGATGGTTGAAAGGCTAATTGAATCAGAAAAATTTGCTAATTCCAAATATATATGTATGTATGTATGTAAGTTATACTCAATATCGTAAAAAATGTCGCTTACACCAATTAGCCTTATGGATGTTGAATTCGGTCTTTCAAACTGCCAGTTCGAGGTTCTTTGCCCAGACATGTATGTATATGGGATTAGAAGCTACGCGCGAGGTAATTGTTACTTGTGCTAAAGGAATACTTCGTAATGAAAACTATGTGCCTGGGAATTTGAAAAATAGTTCGCAAACGTGTATGTAGTATGCCAAAATGCAGTTGGCCAGCATTGTGGCCATAGCCCTAAATCCTCTGAGAGAACACAAGAGCCCAACATTGGAACAGAATAGGTTGATGATAATAATGTATATTGTTGTGTTCTTCTGTAGCAATATACGATTCGGTAAGAGATGGCAACGTAAATAGTGTTGGTTTTCTACACTACTCTATTCCATTGACACATAAAAGGTATAGATATACCTTTCATGTCGCCAATGAGGTTTTACTGCCTATAAGCCTGCATCTATTTAGAATATTTGATCAACGTGTATCGCTAAGATACGATGCACGTAGATGATAGAGTATTTCAGTTATACTCACACAGCCATCACTTGCCCATTACCACTCGCTTACCCTTAACCAATAAAATAACCGTTCGTTCTCCCCATTCCCAGGCTCGTGGCTAGCGGTGGGCATGGAGAATTCACATGTTGAAGTGCTTCACGCTGGCAAACCTGATCGCTACCAGTTGTTGCTTCACGAATCCTGCGTACTGTCGTTACGTTTCGCGGCCAGCGGCAAATGGTTCGCGTCTACCGGCAAGGATAATCTGCTCAACGCGTGGCGGACACCGTACGGTGCCAGTATATTCCAGGTCAGTTGCAAACTATTGGCTATAAGACTTACTACGCCGGCATACTCCAGGTCAGTTTCAAGCGCAAGATCCCTGCTGCGCCAGTATATTTCTGGTCAGTGATAGGTGAGGAGTTTGTATGGGCCTGGGGCGCTAGTCATTTCCAGGTTAGTTGCAAGCGGTTAAGATCCTTATTGCGCCAGTATATTCCAGGTCAGTGACAGGTGAAGGATTTGCGTGGACCTGCGGCAGTAGTATATTCAAGGTTAGTGCAGGCGTGATACACTCGACTCACTATAGTGCTAACATCTTTGAGGTGAGCTGGCGAGAGCCTCGCGAACATCTATGGTGTCAGCATATTCCAGGTCATTAACAGATGAGGAGTTCGTGGCCGACAAAGCCGCCAGCATATTCCAGGTGAAGGCCTCATGACCGCCTGTGTCAGTGACAGGCGAAGGGCTCACATGTCCCTAGCAAGGACAACCAGCTCATGTTACAACATACCTCCTATGACACCAACTTATTCCATATCTATAGCCGTCAAGTGTCTCATGATCCATATGTATTTTGGTTAAACAGCAGATGGATGTAGAAACCCTACTAAACTACCATAAAATATTTTTTATCAAAGTCATTATGAGACTATATTGTTTATGCACACTATAAAATTTTATCATCTTGGAGCAAAAAAAAATGACCCTCATGTTTTTTTCTAGTCAAAGGAGTCATCATCGGTGCTCAGTTGTGATATATCGGCGGACGATAAGTTCATAGTGACCGGCTCTGGAGACAAGAAGGCCACAGTGTACGAGGTCATGTACTGATGACTGATAATCTCATAGCTCGTAGGCAATAACAGTGTGATGAGTATCGTGGTCCAGTGAGTGAGCGCTTTTGTATTGTTGCTGCAATGCGGGGTGAAAGGTGACACTCGAACGGGGCTTAGGATTACTGTATGTATATATTATACTCTCGGATAACACTATGGTATGGTAATACAGTGTAATATGGATAGGTTAAGCCACATTGAAATTCCCATTAACTTGGTAAAATTGTGCATATGAACTATAGTTTACGTACATTATAATTGCACCCCGCTTCACACTATATTCATAGTGACAATCAAAAGTTTTGTAAAGAATGTTTTGTCAGTTTTGTTGCATTTTTATGTAAATAAATATGATTTGATGTCACACAAAAAGATCATTAACGCTGATGCATTCCACTAAACGACCGCAACGGTCTTGATTGCGTAAATGTCTCACAATATGCGAAAACTCTATGTATTTTATGTAAGTGGTCAAGTGGAACGCGGGGTACGACTGTCGACCCAAAGTTTTATAAGAATCCACAGAAACAATAAAAGCACACTATATTCTGAATAAATTCGAGTGTATTTTGTTATTATGCTTGTGATTAATTAAACTTTTCAGAATATCTCATAATTTGTGCTACAATTTATTCATAGAGACATTCTGTTAGTTTCTTTAGTTCTCGCAAGACGCTTACTGTAAAAAGTATTCAAATGTTTTTTTAGTATTGTACTAAATTAGGTGTCTTGTGATTTATTTTTATTATAATGTATTGTCACCTTTCACTCCGTCACACGTCAGTGTTAGATTTATAACTGGTTGTTTGAGAACAAATACATATCTTTTGAAATGAATAAGTATAGTTATTACATGAAGAAATACGGCAGAATTGAGAATTCAAAAATGAAATATCGCGCTGGCTGTATCGTGCCGAAAATCGACTTGTATGTAAACGCACCCTTTTTAACTTTTAAATTGTTTTTTTGTTTTAGTGCTAAGGATGCGTAAACGACCATTTATAAATCTAAAATAATACAATTAGACAAACAATACAATTTGAATTAATAAAATACAATCTAACATAAGAATGATATAAATATACGTGTACCCTGTGTTATATTAAAATCACATGAACCTTAACCCTTCAAATGCACCTTACCTTATCAAAAGACATTTCTTGAAATGTTTCTGTTAATATTATTTTGATGAATACATAACTATAATTAGATTCAATGTGCTGGCGACTTTTCATGATGGATTATTCATGGATTACCGACAAGCCCTATTCATTGTGGCAATTTTTGCCCCACTTTTTTGTTCGTACTGGTGCATTCTGATAGGGTTTGATAAGATAGACACCTGGGAGCAAGGCATCCTTACGAAGCGCTCCTTTTAGAGTTCTCTATCCAGAAAGTACTAACGGGTCTCTATTACTAAGGGTCAGTTATCCGTCTGTTCCGTCACGGGACCGTATGTTAATGAACTACTATAGCCACTATACCAATAAATAACGCCATCCACGCCATCTATTGCGGCTACGTTCGATCCTATATCAAGTGTGATAACGTAACGGTACGTTATCAAAAGTGTTAATCTTCGAACTATATTGTCGACCTCAATGTCCTTGCTATGGAATCGTCCATGTGCGAGTCCGACTTGGCCGGTTTTTGGGTTCATTTTTGGTTACAAAATTTATTTTAACGTGGTGACCACTTAAGGTTTGGTGCGCTTGTTCATTTGGAACTTCTTCTTTAAAACATTGTTGTTGCATAGTTTAAAATTAAAACGTCTGCAATGCAAATACATTTATATTGTACTTGGTTATACGCAATTAGGTACAATGCAATGTAAAATGTACAATACAACATAACATTGGGTACAATACATTATAAGAGTTAATTAAATATTTATAAATAAAAGTATGGCTGCCTTTATATATGCATGTGATGCATGTCCTTTAAGTATATCATTCATTGTACATAATAATAATAAAACATTTTCATTGATATAAATACACCCATATAGTTTTGTAAGTTGGTATTACATTTTTGGTTGGTTATATGAAATATCTTGTATTTTTGTATTTAGTATTTATAAATATATGTTATACTTAAGTACGTTAAGTAGATTTCAGTTCGATAAATACTTGAATAGTAAGTAGACTACCATTAAATGCATAATGCCATGCGTATATGCATATATATATTCTTAGGGCAATTAAAATTTAAATAAAAATGAAAGCCAGCAATCAATCTAGATAGTTATTGCCGCACATGGCCCGGCATAATTTCTGTTTGGTGCCCTAAAAATCGTACGTCGATTTGGGATTTTGGAAATCTGGTAGGTCATTGTTGCAACTATCTAATTAAATCTAAATATGTACTATGGATATTGATAAAATGACAGGAAGTTAAAACAGCGAGAATAATATGTTTGCAGCTCAGACATACATATAATGAGCGTAATATATTCTAACTAGTGGTGTAGCAAGCTAGAACTAATTCATTTATTACATAGTAATTGGAATACAAATTTAAGATTTAAAGCTAAATTAAAAAAATGAGTCTAAAAAATGAAAGCTTAGTGTATATTGTGGGCTCATTTTGTATTTATGGGATATTGTCATTCGTTTAATTTAAAGTTGTATTTTTATTTAATTTACTATGTAGTATGTTGATTTTAGGGTGTATTTTCCAGAACTTCTAAACTTCTGTTTCGCAATCACCGTTTCCTCTCCATGGATTGTGTTCTACTCTAACACACACATTTTGACGGTTTATGTATCACTGTTGTCTTTGGAACCTTTTTTGCACTCTATGGTCTAATCCTTTCCTTCTTTGGGGCGTGGTAGTGTTTTTTTTTCACTGGGTAACGAGGAAATATTTTATAAGTAATGTGGATTTTCAGTTTTAGTTTAAAAACATATCCCTGAATGTTCGATGTTCCTAAATTTAGGAACACGAATAAGTAATGTGAAATTAATCATAAACAATATCAGAGAAAAGCGATAAGTGATGACATGAAAATAAGACTTACTTAGAATAAGTCTTCGGATTTTTTAAGTCATACATCAAACCTAGTACGTCTATATAATATTCTAACGCACCTGTGGCGCCGCAGGTTCTCTCTGGCGTTACATTCGCGCGTCGATGTCGCTCAGCGGTTACATGCCCCCCCTCTGCGACCCGGTAGACGGCCACCTCCTATTGGACGGCGGTTACGTCAACAACCTCCCAGGTAAACCAATTACAAGGCGCCGATGCGACGACGCACGCGCATGCGGCACGTCAACAGCCAATCAGCGGCGAGGACGCAATCGCTCCGTGCGTACGCGCTCGTACGATAGGCTGAGTGTAAATATGTAAATTTCCGTATGAAGCTCTTGGGATTATTTTTTATTTTCAAATGTATTTTCCGGTGAAAAAGATTCTAATGGAGGCGTATTGTTACTGACACGTATCTCACAACACCTCAACACATATTACTGTCTATCTGTCCGTCTCACTACTATAATGTACTATCTAACTTACATCAAACTGTAGTCAGTAGCTAATTACATTGGAAATAACTGAAGGCATTCATTATGACTAATAAACTAGTACATTTACGAGTATATTTACACTCAGTCTTGTTTCGTGAGGTAAGTAATGGCAACACAGGCACTCGAGTGGACAGCATACAAAATTGACCGTGGGGATGAAGTATAATATCGTATAGTTTCAAAATAATTACTCGATTAGCGATAGTGTCCATACGAATGCAGTTTAGACATCCTTAATGGCGAAATGTATTATCTGTGGTGCATTTAGTAATTTTGATCTTATTGCATTTAACATTTAGTTTTTAATAAAGGAAGTAATTTTTTTTTTTGCAAAAAAGTAATACTGAAACCTATAATTACAAACTGAAGAAATCGTTTGTTTGAACAAGCCATTCTTGGCAGTAGCAGTCTGATATGAACAAGTAATTTTTAATTTGATAGGCTGTAATTGAGTAAGGCTATTATATACATATATACAAAATTGCTA
>DWJS01000575.1:0-10885 GCA_018248975.1 Codatractus imalena | reverse complement strand
CTATATTTTATTTTGAAAAATATTAGGGATCCCCAAAAAATTGCAATAATGTAACCCAAAGTAGCAAATTTTTTTTAATTATAAAATTCGTTATTTGGCGTGCTTGCGTCCACGCGGACGAAGTCGCGGGCACCAGCTCGTTTATTATATAATCATATTCAGTAATAAAGGTAATCATAGAATTACTCGTTTTTAGACCCTGTTTTTTTTTTATTTTATGCACAATACTTAAAACATCCGTCACTATAAACTAACCTTTCCATTAGATAACAAACATTTAGTTAGATAATATTTGCTTACTAGTTGTTTTTTAACAAACAAATATATTATTTTCATCAAAACTTAACTAAATACATGTGATTAAGATACTTAACATTAATACTAAAATGAAGTACTGTAGCAAGAACTGTTTAAAAATAAATAAATGCGGTAGATTCCTCACCATACAATAAGTACGACCAATTCTGGTAAAAATGCATTATAGTTTGATTGCAATAACACTTGCTTTGTTAGTTTACTTTGCCATACGAAGTAATTGGTAAAAAATTAATATTTACGAACGTACGGCAAAACGCTCTCTCTTTAATTGAATAGTGTGATTGAAACTTTATCGTTAAAAATCATTGGCAGATTGGACCCACAGAAGTGGCATTCAGTTTGAAGTTGGACACAAATTTATTACTCAAATAACTTTATTTGGACAGGCTTTTACGATTAGCATTAGCAACAATATCTACAATTATTAATCGTGTAAGGAATTCCGCTAGCGGCGTATTTTTAAATACAAATACTTTTGAACAACTCCGTATAAAACCTTGTAACTCCTAAAGTCAATTGAAGATCGAATTAGCTATTCCCAATTTTACCTACTATAATATCGATTGCCTAATAAAATAATATTTATCAATTATGTTGTTGGAAATATAAAGTCACATACATAAAAAAATACTTGAAAATCGCAGACGACTAAGACTAAACTAATTTACTTAATAAATATAAATATTCGTATGATAGATGGATGTTTCATACACACACGCATACATATACAATCTCACATATATAAGATATATCAGATCCATGTAAAATATAAACCAATTGTAGTATATATAGAATATGGTATACTAGTATACTACACCCTATCACCCTTCATAAAGATTTCGCTTCAATAAAACCAATTGGACCTGTTTACCAATAAATCAATACGTCTATTTAACGCGATTGCTCTTTCGTTTCAGATTCACTTCTGATCTCGCACACCATTTAATTTAATAAACTGTCGGCACCTGTTAGTGTGTACAAATGGACCGGACATACGTTTCCCGCCTTGGTTTTCCGACAGGGGTGCGAATCGCACCCCCGTGATGAATTCACCTTTTATTTTGTCCCACTTGACTCGATTGAGAGTGATTTTTGAGCGTGAATGGGCAGCCAGTGTAATTAACCAGTGACAGGTTGAAATGTACTTTGAAAGCTATAAAATGGCAACGCAATTGGAATGCTTTAAAAACGTTTATTTTTTAACGCTCTGTCAATACCCATAAATAACGTACAATGTGATTTTAGACCTTGGATGAAAAACAACAAATGAAATAAGTTCCAGGTCTTTCATCTGAGTTCTTTTAAGCAACCTTACGTACTCAGCCGAGTCATTTCCAAGGTATCCGAATGCGTCTTTGTGCGATTTCATTTAACTTTCATGAATGAAGTTTACGCCGGCGATATAACAACAAAACTTTACACAATCTTAGTCGAACATTTGAGCAGTGCCCCTCACGAATAGTTGGTAGACAATAAATTAATTAATAACCCCTCGGTCGTGGGTCCAACCTGTTCACTTAATCAAGGAATATATTCGGCGGAATCACCTCTTTAGAAACAATTAATTCGGTCTCGATTAAAGCCATCGCACTCAGAATATGTCTTTGCGGTTTCAAATGGACAAGGGTCTTGTATTTTAGGTACATACAATATCTTCTATGAATTAGTTTTACTCACGCATAAATGGTAGGCAAACGCACTCTTGATGAAACATTACTGGAATGGACTTTGTTTTACTTATGCAAAACTTATAGGCAAACGCAGTCGTAATAAAACATTTCTAGACTTTTATTTATCCGATTCTTGAGGGTTCTTATTTCAAAGCAGTGAAACTCACCTGTGATTACTCGTCCCTTAATAGTGACGGATATCGGGTTATCTCTAAAGCACTTTGCAACTCATGAGTAAATCGTGTCCCATTACACAGTGACTGGCCACTATACACATGCAAGCCATTAGAACACATCGTAACCAATCAAAAATGGAGAGACTGATTAACTTCTTTACGTATAGTATACATACATGTAATACATAAGTTAGAAATTATATTTCACGTACGAAGACAGTCAATTGGTTATTTATATAAAAATAATACGCGGAAGTCGTAAAAGCAAAGTCATCATAGGACTCATAATTCTTTGTAACTGCGAAAGTGAACTCATACGAATAAAACACATTCAAAGTCCACGCAAGGCAACTAATTTGAGACCGAATGATGAAACTGTTGTAAAGGAAAGTTTATCAATTAGGTTTCTTGGTAAGTAAGCAGGAGTTTGTAAGATTTCACTATTGTGGTGTTAGATGTCTGACGTGGAGTTGAAATAGTAATTTCGAGGTGCACGTGTATTTAGTTACTTGTATGTGTGGATCAATGCATATGTACTTATGTATCGTAACAGTACTGTATCGTGGGTGACAATATGAGAGGATACAATTCTGTCCTTAGGTTTATATCTATCCGATTCTACTTTGTAATTGTACGTACGCTTACGAATTTTGAATGTTTTGCATAATTTAAAACCTATATCAGTCAGCAAACTAGGTAATTTTTTACTCATAAAAACACCTTGTTCTTCTTTGGTTCCATAGACAAAAACAAATTTGTTTAGAAGTGATTTGTACTGTTCCTTATGTATTTTTTTAAAATATAACAAGAGAAATACATGTAACCAACACATCGTTCGATCAATCATATCAAGGGGTTTACGTTCGGCCGGCATCTGTGAACTTTTAATTTTCTCCTGAACAAATTCGAGAAGGGGTACCCCATTTGATGTCCAAGCTTGGCGAACTTCGAACGCTTTATTACTGTGTCCGGCTTTAAGTGGGTGTAAAGTTTCAACACCCTTTGATTTACTTTCCGCACGGGAAATAGGTATGCGTTGGACCGAACAAAATTTGTTTTGAGTTCGTATTCGCTCTTCTTTTGTCCTTTTTTTTTTAAATTCTAATTATTACATTTTTCAAATAGACAATTATAGCAATAGTAGTTTTAATAGTTGCCATGGGAATAACAAGGTTTACTAACCGCATAATGGGCCCTACAATTATTACACTAATACTCTAAAAGGACAACCTTAATCCCCTAATCGGAAGCCAAACTAACGTGGCGCCGTCCCGCATAGAAATATCTTAAATTGGCAACACGGTCCGGCGGGCCGACCATAAAACATCTTAATGAGTACAGCCAGCAGCTGCGAGCTTCCATATTGCCGGTCTCATATCCATGCAAACTACCCACGGACGACGTCTTAGCAGCCTTACTTTCCTCTACCTTGTTTACAAGTCGGCAACTAATTTGTTGCAATATGTGCATAGGACAACATTATGGGCGCTATCTTGCCTGTGCGTGTCTTGCATACATTTACTTCCTTCCTCGCCGAGACGAGGTTTCGGCACAACCTGACCCTAGCTATACCCTCCTATATTCAAATTGCGCCCGGACCGGCCATTTGGACACGGATTTGTTATAAGATTAAAGGAAGATTTCACTTGTGAAACAATATAGCAGACGATTTACATATTTCGTTTCCTTATTAGTTTCGGGATATTTGTTTTGGGGCCAGCGAATTTACATCCTCTGACCGATTAAATGGCCCTTAGGCATCTTTAATGGGGGTGCCGCGTGGTCGTTGTTGGCCTTAGCAAATGTGTGCTTATGCGTAATTGAATATTTTATGGGCTAGAGCAATATTATCGCGGAAACTTTATTGATTTGTACTTCCTCAAAGTTTTTGACTTGTACAACTAAATTCGGATTCTTGTATATTTCCCAACTTGAAACAGCATTGAAGAGAGTAAACAGGACCTTTCGCATCTCGCTTATTCAGTTGGTGCATGTGTTTATCGTTTGCATTTATCTGTTGACTGTTTTTATTCCGCGGTTGACATTTACCCTCTGTTTCAACAAACTCATCTCGTTCCCAACGAGTTTCTTTCATTCGCTGTACGAGTGCTCGCGTTGCATTACCTCCATTCAAGTCGAGATAGCTTCACTTAGTTTCCTCTTTTTCAGTGCGGTCGGGTTAATTTCTGCATCTTTATTATTCGAGTGGCCGGTATACGGGTGTAGTCTAGTCAGTCTGGTAGCTTAGATTGTGTGGCGGAAAGCAAACTTGAATTGTTGGGTCGTCGCCGCGTGGAGGTAATGAACGCACGGGTGGGACATGGTGTGCCGCTGGAGGCGTCTGGTTCGAGCGAGAGGCACTCTTTGAGGTGGGGGGCGACGAGGAGGGGGCATCCAGCAATGGAGAAAAGGGATGCAACGCGTCCTGTATGCACAGCGCCGCTTCCGCATTCGTTAATGCAAAAGCGGGCACAGACTTCAGGTGTACATTTTCAGCGCTTGTGTGCTTTATACTCGATGTTAAGGCGTGCGTCTTTATGCAATGTTCTGCCTTAATTATTATTACATTTTATCTTGTCTACGCTTTATACGCCACAGCCGTGCCTGTAATCCTAGCCTCATTTAAAGAACTAATGTAACCTAATATGTTTTCTCATTAAAATGCAAACTTCAATCATGTATACTATTATTCGTATTTTTCAAATCATACGTTGTAACATCTGCGTATTTGTAATATATATTGCGTGCACGCTTCTTAGTATGTTTTCTTTTCCTTTTTTTCATTCCATTCCGCTTTAATACAAAAAGAGTAACCCGCGGCTTAACAATTCATTATTGCATTCGTTCATTTCGGGTTCATTAAAATCGCATTAGGATTAATTTTTCTCGTCCCCATTTTAATTCGCAGTTTGCCAAGGGGATCTCTGGCCGGCCGGTTGCAATCATCCATTGTCAATATTTGTTGAATTTTACCTGTGCCTCTGTTTCACGATATTGCACGAGGACAAACTTAAATCTCTGTTCATATTTTTTTCGTGGGCATAGATCATTGCTATTACTAGACAATTTTATAACGCATCAATTTTTATATATTCAGTTATTTTTCTAATGAAATTGCACTCATTATGCGTTCATAATTTTCTATTTACACGTTTACACATGTGCACACTAATCACACCCAAACGACGGGTATTTATTTACTAAAGCAATATTTGTAAATGTATTGCGCTATAGAGTATGCATAATTACAACCATACTAATGGTCTCGTCTGTATGGAACAATTCAGCTTAAGCAGAAATAATTCTCATTATTTGTAAGAAATTTGTATTCAGTGACAACTTCATGTATACAAATTCAGTATAATGAAGGAATAAAAAAAATACTCGATTAATAAATGGATATTGCGTAAATACGTAAAAATGAATTTAATTATATTAGTACGATGATGACTCATATGATGATATATTTGATTGTTATTAGATACTTATCACAGTTAATATTGTAATAAATACCCCCAAATTATTGTGACATATCGGTCATAAATAATGATTAAATATTTTTTACGGTCACAATTCCGTAGAGTTCAATTTGAGTTATCGGGTCAATACTATAAAATGTGACATAAATATTCCATTATGGCGGCAACAGAATATCCATATATGGTGGAAATTTGATGACTTGTTTGCACATTATAATAACGACGGTACACATTTTAGTGATATATATAAACATGCATAGATTTATAGGCATATATAGTACAATACATATATGTAGTTTATTTACATAGTACTATCAATTACATGATTACATTACAACAGATGACTAGAATTTCTTAATAAAAAAACTGTTTTACATTTCCGCAAAAAAAAATTTTTCACTATCCATACATATTTTGTTATTAAAAATACTGCCTACTTAATAAAAGTTGTTTTTAAAATTAAAGATATCTTATTTATTTATGTATTTTCGTCCAATATTCGTAAAAATGGAGTTACCATTCTGTACGCTCTATGGTTTCAACCTCAAACTGTTTTATCGGAGAAATGTTTCGGGGCCCAGGGATTTTTCAAGTTACTCAAACACCGAAACTGACACTTCGGTCTGGAATTCGGTACATTTGATGCCACTATAAGAATACTATGAATACTACATTGATACACATGAACATGAAAATTGAAATATTGTTTCTTCACGAAATAACCTTAAAGAACATTTTGTACTACCTACGAACTCTTAATTTAAAACATATTATTCAAAAAAGATCATTTTTTATTAAAACTCCAACCGTTATAAAACTCACACTAGCATTGTTACTTTGTTTCAAATCGAATGTAAATCGATATTTTCTCAAAACGATGCACCGAAGCCTTACAATAACATCATTCGCACGCGATACTTAGGCCCCGCCGGGGAATATCTACAATATTATTAATTCAAGCATATTAATAAATGGTGTCATGTTGCGACCACACGGATGTCGCAGGAAGCATGGCCCGCTGAACCATTCCAACGAAAATAATGAAATATTCGAACACCCACACATTCCAATATTATTATGTGTTTGTTCCTTTTTAGGGTTCCGTACCCAAAAGGTGCTAATGGACCCTGTTACTAAGCCACAGCTGTACGTCTAGCTAGTAGCTAGTACGCTAGCTTCTCGATTCGTCTGTCACAATCCTGTATCTTATGAACCGTAATAGGTAGACACATGAAATTTTAACAGATCTCTGTTTATTGTTGCGACGTGCGTGTATTCTGTGAAGTACGATGTCGTAACTAGTCGGCGAGTTACGAACTTATTTACGAACTTAGTTCGGCATTTTTTGCTCGATCTAATGATAGTAGTATGCACCCCATCGTGTGCAAGTCCGACTACCACGTGGCCGTGGTACTTATTCTATTTTAGGCATTTTATATAAGATAATCACGATGAGCGTTTCTAATGGTCAAAATTCGATCCAGTTATGTCACTATCACAAAGAACTGAAATTAAAACCGTATGAAATGTGCACAACAAATTGTAATCAGTTTAGTAGTACCCTTGATTAGTTTCCAAGTAAATGCGATATTTATATTTTTATAATATTAATGTGAGGTTTGTTATAGCCTTTAGTAATAAAATGTTTTAAATAAACTTGTCATAATTAACTTTGTTAAATGCATTTCTATCTAGTTTTGTTTCATAAGTAACAATGTTTCAAAGACAATTTATTTTATAAATACTTTTCATTAGAAATAAATTCTTATGAACATCATAATGTCTTCTTGTAATAAGGTAATTATAGAACCTATTTATTTGCAGTAACTTTGTATGTGACATTAAATTTGCAATCATATTTAACTTAATGTGTCACACAAATTAATTAAAGTTTGTATTTAATACACCTCATTTGTATTTTTAATTGTCATAGACATGTTAACTAGTTACGAGTGTGTAAAGTATTTGACGATCTAATCAATGTTTAAATATGTATTAGATAATATAAATGCCTTTATCAACCTTTTCTGTCCCAATATCTCTTCTCTTCTCTTAGTGAGAAGGGCTTAGGTCATAATCCAATGCAAAAGAAAACATCGTGAGGAACCTTACATAACTTAGAATGCTTTAAAAGTAGTCAAAGATGTGTGAAGTCTACCATTCGTCATTTGGTCAACGTGGTGGACTATGATCTAAGCGCTTCTTATTTAAAACGAGCCTGCACCAAGCAATGGTACAATAACGGGATGTGGATGATGATGCATATTCCGTATAAACAACAAAAGTGTCTCTAAATCATCCTTACATTGTTTTACAACGTTTTTCACGACGAAACTAACGTTGACTATAAAGTTTCTTTCAACTTAACTACTAAAAGACATTCATAAGCTTTTGTAATGTTTAGTAATACTGAATGCATATTTATACTTTCATTATGTTTATAAAATACATAAGTGGAATATTTTAGATATGATCACTAATGGCGGGGCGTGACAATATTCAAACACACAAATCTGTAAGAAGTGGATTTTAAGTTTAAATTGTCCGAATTGAGCGACCGATGCCGGGGGCTGCAATATCGAGAATCGAACATTTCACGGTCCGTAAGTCCAGCCGTATCGATACGGATATAATAACCAGTGGAATGGTAACTATAAAGAGAGATTGTATTTTTTACTAACGTCGTAAGAAGTCGGAATGTCCGTTCGGCCCTTTGATCGGTTTGATAAAAATGCTTGCGATTTTCTCTTTCTTCATAAAAAAAAATTCTTTGCTCCCTTTATTGTTGATTCGGAATCAGAACATGGAATGGAATGTCACATTGTGGAATATGCTTAAAGAAACGTTGTAATGTGTTTTATAAAATTTCTTTAAATGAGACATTATTTTAACAGCTACAAGACCAATCCATAATTTTATTGACACGTCTATATTATTCCAAAATAGGGATGTGTTTTTAAATTTAAAGATTGGAAATATAACAGCATATTTGAAAACTAGATAAAGTGGACTCTACATATTACTTACCTTATAAATTATTTTATTTCTTAGCGTCTTGTCGATGTAAATACATCGTATATTAATCCTTCAAAGATTCCTCAAACTGTAAGTACTATCTGGGGTAGACGTGATAACAAACGTTTTCGTCGGCAACGATTTATCAAGTAAGTCTTAAACAGAAGCAGTAAGTGAATGTATCACATGTTATTGGAGAAGGTCAGCGTGGGCTCGTAACTTAAAGTCCCCACTCGTCCGACAAGAACAATAATCCGTACAATTTTGAGGAAAATGTTTATCGCAAGAGCCACTCGCCTCATAAATTTTCCGAAATAAAACAGAGGAAATAGATAAAAAGCTAAACGGTTGTCAGCGGACTTAGATAGGGACGGGCGTGGACATTTTTAGTGAGTTTCACATAAAATAATGCTTTTCGGACAAAAATAACACGAGTACGTTTTTGCGTTAATTGTCAACAAACACAGTGCAAATAACATATATTAAATACATACTTTCATATAAAAATTTAAAGTCTTACGTACGTTTTTGGGTATTTTAATAAATTTAATAAATCTAGCTAGTGACTTAATAAAAGTAGATTTATTTACTGATTTCTTTCGAGCCAATAATAGCCAAGAAGTAACCATAATAGCACATTATATAACAGCGTAGAATATTAAAAACGGCAATATAGTACAACTGTAAGTCAATGACGCCCTCTCAGAAGCAAATCAGGTTTCTGCAGTATCATTTATTATTATCTACCCCGAAGAGACTATTATTTCCAATGGATAAACGTTGCAACCGAACATACGCCACCGTGATAACTGCCTCATCTTATCTGACAAACATTATTTCATACACATCTATCGGAAAGCCATTCCGACTGTGTCTGATTTTATTCTAGGCAATTTATTTTCAATAAAGAACTATAAAAAAGACTTATCTAAATAGCTTGGCTCCACTGCGAGGGGAGTGAGTTGTATAAAAGTCGGCTCGTATTGACAATTGCGCGGTGCACCATCGACGAAGCTATCAACTGTGGTGTCATACTGACGGCTCATATTACTGCCACTGATGTGCTCGTAGTTAAAGTGTTAACTATGGTTATTTTTTTATAAATAGTACATTATATCAAATAATATAACCACCTGCTTTTTGTCACGCCAGCTTATAGACATCTGTAATATGTGTATGACTGTTAAATGCGGTAAGATCGAGTACATAAATACAGTACTGCTGTTCTGTAAAAAGTAAATGTGTAGTATAATTAAATTTGTTACTTGCAGAATATAGAGTACGCCGTATGGTGCGGCTTAAGGATGAATTAAAAAATAAAATATGATACCTTTCAAGCCATTATACTGTGCAGGAAGTAAAAATATAAATTTGTACTGTAGCAACGGCTCATTTACATGTTATTCGAGTAACAAACCCTAGGGGACGGTATCAGCCATTTATGAGTTGAAAGTATTACAGAAAGAGAACTGGATACACATAAAGAGATATAATAATAAGAAAAGAAGCGGTGTGCAAGAAAACGGCTCGCGGCGAATAAGCCCCGCGGAAAGCGGCATTGTTCCGCGACTTTTAAAAACGGAACAAAATGAACGAGGGGAAGGAAATCGGATGAAAATATGAAAAGAATACACGTTATATACGCAAAAGTGAAACGAAACGTCGGAGATCGGGTCTCAACCGCGGCGGTCCGCAAATATAATTTGCATAGTCAAGTAGCCCAACTTTTGTCTGCAGCGGATGTTCGCAACCATATTCATTCGTTGCTTTTTAACCACACTCCCATTCTGTATTGGGTTGGACTTTTTATTGCATTTTTTCCCTTTGAACGGATTCCTTCAATATTTCGGTGGTACGCTTTTATTCATACGCTCGGTCGTCGAATTGTTTCGCTTCACATCACCCACTTTGGCGTACCTTGCGTTGTGATGTAGCCACGATGTATGAATGTGAAAACAATCAACAATATTTCATGTTTGGATGTAATTAAAAACGGTTTCGTCAAAAATATTCCAATTTCGAAAAAAATGTTCATGCAAAAAGTATATTGCACATCATTCACGGTGACTTCACTCGTAACAGAAGTAAATTTATTAAAGCGCTCGACTTCAAAAGAACAATAGAACAATGAATATAATATCATACGAACCAAAGTGCTTTAAAATTAGAACTATTGATAGCCGCAAAGCTGACAACAAAGGATTTAAACTTTTGTTCTATTCTCCTT
>DWJS01000574.1:0-10885 GCA_018248975.1 Codatractus imalena | reverse complement strand
CACCACGCTGGCCAAGTGCGGATTGGTAGACTTCATACACCTTTGAGAACTTTTTCTAAGAACTCTTAGGCGTGTAGTTTCCTCATGTTTTCCTTCACCGCTAAGCAAGTGATAATTAATTTCTAATACGCACGTAATTTCGAAAAATCAGAGGTGCTTGCCTGAGGTTGAGAATGGCCATTAATAGACTCTTTATTATTGTTTTTATTATTAATTACAATGGCGGCCATAATACACACTCTGTGATTTACGATTCATATGATACAGCTCTATGGGAGACGGACAAATAGACAGAAGGGCAGCAGGGCCTTAGTAGTGACACAAATGACTCCCGAATGCGCCTGACGTTGCTGAACATTGTAAATTCACTACAATATGATAAGCGATGGAGCTAAGTAAGTGACATATCTTCGAACACATGACAAAAAGTCCACAGTACTTATCCCACTCTTCCATTAACCCTATTCCCGCTCGCTCAAGTCTCCCCAAGCAAATATTTCCAAAAAAAACAATTTAAATGACTTCTCGTGTATGTGACGTTATATACTACAAAAAGATCGCGCTATATGGTGAGCTAGCGCGATCTTTTGCCCGTAGGCGGAATTAAATTGGTGAATTTTAGTTAATTTTTTATATAAAATACAAAAAGAATTTTCCTCATCGAAATGGCTTATCAAATTCTCTTCACTCACGATCCCTTTAAGTTTATAAGCTTTATAAATGGGTATATATAATTATTCTGTACGTATGTATGTCACTGTACTGCTCATAAACAGCTGAACTGATTTAGATGTTTTTGTGTGTACTTGAGAAGGACCTTTGGCAGTTAATATAATTAAACTTGTAGGCACGCTGCCATCAGGTTCCAGGAATTGTTGTCTATTATTGCCTTGCTAATCCTAATCCTTATTTTCTTACGTAAATTAGCAAGTCTTTAGTAAATTGTACTCTAGCAAAACGGGGCAGGTTATTATAAATAAATATCTTCAAATATGACAAATGTGACTTTGCAGAAGTAAATGTCACTATATAACCTTGATAATTACAGCTACACTTCCCATAAGTGTGGGAGTAATTATGTTATATGTCGCATTTAAGGGAAGTTCGGGTAAATTGTACCCTCGGCGGCTGATAGACCCGTAGGCGGAATTAATGGTTAGTGATAAATAAGTTACGAAGTTAACGTTCTCGTCGAGTTTTGGCTATTAAGCTCCTTAAATGCATTACCAAATGTGGAGTTATGACGTTGTTTATATCGACGCTATCTTTTAGCAGTATGATGCGAATGAGGAATTAGATCCTGTAGAAAGGCAGCAATATCATACGAAGTTGGATAGCTCAAAAGAATGATTATGGAGTTTCTTTCACAGCTTCTTCTCCATACTTGCGAAGTGGTGGTAGATTTTTCACGTTCAAAAATGTTAATAAAATATTTTGACTTTGACTTAGACTTTGAAACAACGGTTAGCCATAAGTGCATCCAGAATTATTGTTAGGCGGGTCTGTCCATGTTTCTAAAAAAAAGCACAAACAGAAAAGAAACAGAAAAAGAGTTACAATTAGTAATAGTTTATTAATAATATAACAAAAAATAATCAAATCTCATTAAAAACTAATTAACGTTAAAAAGGAACCCAGCATCTCTTTGAGTAGCCGCAGCAACAGAAGTTCATTAGCATAGCTAAGTTAGAGTAATTTTAGCTCGTTGTTTCGAGGATATTAAATCTCTCAAAATCCGTTCCCGGGTACACCTATACTTTCGCCTATTACACCATTGACAACGAAATCAAAGGGAAGAAATGCAAATACGTTGTCTAAGTGGTAATTGTAAATACCTTCTACGTCGTACCTCATAAATAAATAGACCATATATTAATTTTATATTTGATTGTAGATCGAAGTTGTGTTACTTTTTTGAATAAATCATAATATTTAGATGCATGCATTCTCATGGGGTACTAAAAAGTATTTTCTGATCGTATCAGCCTGTTTCTATCCCCCGCTAGGCACAACTCTTGGCTTAGAGTAAAGGCTTAGGTCATAGCCCAACACGCTAGCTGGATTAGTAATTTAAACACCTTTAAGAACTTATTTTGTTACAGGACTCTCAAACGTGCCACGCGAGGTGATCGTGCAAGACGGGCCGCCGTGCTCCGATAGTCTCAGTTCGGAGGTTGTATATACACAAGATGTATAGAAAACTTTGATAGTGTACTTCAGGATACTTGTGGTGCCATCTCTTATCGAATTGCTGAAGCTCGCCACAAATTATTCTTACGATTTATTTCCCATTAAAGCAATGTATGATTAAACATTAATGAAAATCAGAGGTGCGTGAGAATCTCATGCCGGTCCCTCATAAGAGGTCGATATCAAACGACTGTCACTGCGCACTTCCAGACCTCAGACCGCAATCAAATACACGCCACATAATACATTATAATCGTAGCAGAATATTATTATAAACCAGTTATATTGACATATGTCATCTAGCGCTCCATTAAAGCACATGACGAAGGTATGATGAAATGAAAACCCTTACTCGACTAGTTCTGAAGGTATGACAAATGAGCTGTATTAAGGTTTAATGTCCATTACATATGAGGTAGGTACATATCGCCGCTCTAAAGCATATTCGAAAATATTTGTGTAATCGAGCAGAAACGCTAACAAAAAAAAACTGATTTTTTTTTTGTTGTTGTTATAGCCACAGTAGCTACGCATGATAATAAACTGTTTTCCTATTACGTTTCATAAGATAGAATCCTGTAACAGATGTACAGACGGACAGCGAAGCCCTAGTAATACGGTTCTGTTGGAACGCTTTAGGTACGGAATGATAAAAACTATAGTATAATTTATTTGTCCGTGCAGTTTGGGTCATAAAAGATAAGCCGGCTAGAGCGGTGAATGTGTTGCGCGGGCGCAAACCGCACCCAATGACCAATGACCCAAACTGCACGAACAAATAAATTAAACTATAGTTATAAAATGGTGACAATAAATATATTGTTGGCTGTTCTCTAGGCTTATATAGAGATATAGATATAGAGGCTTAGATAGGCGATCCGTAAATATTCGCACATAAATGTAAAATACACCATCACTAATTTTCATTTAGCCAAAATAACATGAAAACAATTATAATTCAGTTCGTGTAACTGCACTTCAATTAACAGAAAGTGAGTTTCGTTATAAACGAGCCACTTATACTAAGGACTACGTTAATAAGGTTATCCGGAAAGTTACACTTAAAAATGTAAACGTTTTTCTTCCGGACTGAACGGTATATTAGGTTCCTTATCCAAAGGGTCGCCTTTGGACAGGACCTTATGATTAAGGATAAGCTGTCACACACTTTAAATTTTCTCAAAATGTACATTACTATGAGCGCTACAACAAATAATAAAAACAAAATAAAGTAAAACCGTAGCTTTAAACATAATTACAGTTACTTATATGTATTATAAATACACCACCTATGTCTTCATTGTCGCGCCTTGCGACTACCCACATGAAGTGGGATATTGTTATATTTTGTTATAAATACGAATGTTTTGCCAGCTACGGCGGTATATGTGTTTTCATTCGATCTTAACGAGGATGGCACGGAACCGTGTATGAGTTCGATCGTAAGTTCGTAATCTTTGTTTTATTAATAACACTAAAGATTGTCAATAGCTACCAAGTAAAAAAAACGATTTATAAATAGAGGAGACAATGTTGCAATTTTGTCCTTGTCTTTATATATCTGTATATTTGTATGTCTTTATATAGATCTATGTATAGATCTCGTTGCCGTATCTAAGATCACATTTTTTAATAAATCTTTAAATTATACATTTAATTAACTCGGATTGCAGCGTGCCGGTCCAGAGTAACCAATGTAAACAATGAGTAATGAGCTCTATCCCGAGCACTTCCTGGCCTTTGGTACGATCTTCATTAAAACGGTGAAAAGCTAAGAGATAATGAAGATAAAAAACGCAAGTGTGAGACAAACACAAGGAAGCTCAGTAACACCGTCATTAAAATCGAGGAAAAAACGACAAACAAATGCCCTTTGGTGGCGTCATACACAACATAACAAATACCGGATATCGGAACAAACTATAAGTTATCACTCTTCATGAGTATTCGAATAAAACACACTGTGATTTCAAGTATTTGTCTTCTTTAAGGTTTAACGCTGCGACAGACGGACAGACGAAAAGCGAAAAATCTGGAATCTTTACAGATTGACCCTCTGCTTTCACCCACAATATCTTAATCTCACAAATTGGCATCACTATCGTGGAGAATTTCCATTGAACAATCGTTTCCAGTATCTATTTTCTGTTTAGCGCCTGTTTCTAACCATAAATTTTCGCATAGTGTAAATAGCAATTTTGTATTCCACTCAGCAAACTCAGCCCGTATCGTGCTATATTAAATGAACCGATGAAAGCTAGTGATAAATCTATCCATTTATCTCGATGCCAAATAAATTAACAAATTCATGGATAACTCATTTCTAGTTCTAATTAACAATCAGGTACCAAAGCCATTAACCTGAATTATCAACGATTTCTGTCCCACTGCTGGACATAGGTCCTCAACCTACTACTTGCTGGATATATCATCTCAAGGGTTTCAGTCATAATCCCATTTTTTTATTTTTTTATTTTACGTGAGGAAACCCTCATGGGTTCCTCAAGTCGCGGGGGCAACTGAGAGGATATGCCGGACTCTTACCGGCTAAAACCCCACGGTGTTCCGCCTCGACGCCATTGTCGGAATGCAGCATTTTTATAAATCCAACCCCGTAACCCGTGTCGTAGCGACGGTGCCGGCTGCTACGCTGCCCCTACGCCGCGCTACGACGGGCGGGAACGGCTACGGAAGTTCTCTCGTTCCCGTATCGTCGTGCGCCCGTCCCTGCGCTCGCACACGGCTCATATGTTCTCGATCTAATGAGACGTGGGTCACGATGGCCGTTCTCATGCTTGCTTATTTGCAATGCTAATTAATTTTTGAAATCTAGCTTTTACGAGGGGTCATTATCCGAATACATAATTACATGTTCCAATGACAAACGATGCATCAAATTAAATTGTATTTATTTAAAAAAATGTTTCCTACTACTATTATATATACTTTATTACGTCTTAAGTATGTCTGACGTGTTAAGCTTTTAGCATAAAAAATAAAATATACATATTAAATATGAATCTCATTTTTTATATGAATGTCCACACGTATTTATAAAATATCAATTTGTGTTCGGTGTTACTCGGCGTTGCATCGTTCTAGATTGCACAAGTCTAGAATCAGTTTTAACTTATGGAAATTTTATTCGCGATAATTCGCGTAAACATGATAACTATATATGCACGCATTAATATATGTATATTATATTCATTGCCCAATTAATAATACTTAAAAAAATTATTGCCGCTATGATAAAATCGTGTTACGCAATGAGTATTATCCGATATTTGAAGTAAGCGGTATCATTTGTGATAGGTCAAGGAGAGTGGCGTGTGCTCGGATGTACCTACAATTTCCAGTTCACCATACTGATATAGCCATATCGTTGGGATCATTTTAACTAATATCAGTGATTACATCGCGGATTGTTATCGAGACATTAATAATTTAAATATGTATTTCAATAGATCGAGTAACTCGTCATTTTTATAAAATGCATAATCTCTTTCTAAATTTGGGCTAAATTTGAGTATTACCCTTTTTAACTGACCTGAAAAAAGCAGGAAGTTCTGTTCGTCTGTATGTATTTTTTTAAATAAAGTCATCGATTTATTCGTCATTTGTGGACCGAGCTTAATTTTTTTTTGTACGGTAATACAATACTTTAAGGACGATTAAAAAAAAATGAGAATGCTATTTTATGCCTATTTTTATAAGAAAAATAAAGATTTATTTCTTAAAAAAATTGGCCATCGTAGTCGGTTTACGTGTTTAGCGTAATTACATTTTGATCGGCGACGAATATGATAGATAGGTAACCTTTGTTTTGTAGTTGGCCAGCTAGCCAAGCTGGAAATATCACTTCAGTCATAAACTTTATGTCAAGGTTTATACCACAATCATTTTCCTGTAATAAATTTTGTACCAGCCACAACATTGTAACTCCAATGTGTAAGATACTTGTATAATAGTAGCAAGTGCAGATGATTATTGACTTCGGCGGTGTCCTGTTCTCGATTTGGAAATCACGCCCGCGCCCGCGGATCGTTTGAGTACGATACGACGATAGGGAAACTAAAGTAAAGCGATTATAAAAGCTCGATTGTCGAAATAATTGTCAAGGGTGGATCTTACACGTAATGATGACTATATATAACACGAGTATTACTGTTACACAGCGGCAGTAAGTGGTGGGCCGCCGTCACTTTTGAATTCCGGAGATTTTTACGAACTGAAACCCTTACTTTTTTAACCGACAAAGAAGTCTACTAAATGTATATGTAATAATACAAATAACTCATAACTTTTTAATTAGCACTTGAAACTTACGTTTTAATTTCATCGACAAAGGACCGTGGGTTTCGAAGATACATATAACAGTAAACTCCTCAAACTGGAATAGGAAATGTATATTGATGGATTTATGACAATCCAAGAATAGCCAAGCACCTACGTACTAGTGTATAGCGTAGTAATTATCGCACAAATTATTTACTCTTATACTTATTTACTCATTTTAGAGGTGTGTGAAGTGATGTGAGTGTGTCGTGGGGTTTAACGTGAGGTGTGTAATGTGTGACTTGTGTGAAGTGTGTGAGATGAGTAAGGTGTGACGTAAGGAATGTGAAATGTGTGTGGGGGGTGCGAGTAGTGTGAAGTGTGTGTTGTGTGTGAGGCAAGACGTGAGGTGTGTGTGTGTGAGGTGCGCGAGGCGGCGGGGCGGCGCGGGTCAAGGCCGGAGCGGCCGCGCTGCAGTGACGTAAGAGCTGGCATCGGGAAACTACAACTGTACTATGTTGTATTATGTCTATTGATACATTTATAAAATTAAAGTGACGATTGTCTAGATTGAGCTTGAGTTGAGCTTCAGGGGAAACAAAACAGCGGTTAATTAAAACCTTATCAACTAATCGACGAATTCCGAAGTAGGCTTCATTTTATTTTGCGAATTTTGAATTTTCTTCCTTATAGCAAGTTATAATATAAATATATAACATATAAAGGCGGTGAACTAAGTGCGCGTGGCCGAGAGCGTCCTCTACGATGGACATACATGAATCAGAGGAGCTTACGCAGCGCCGACCTGGAATTGAAGTCCCTGCAATAAAAAGTGCGCCTCTGTAGTCATTTCCTTCTACCGGAAAAGGAAATGCATAACAGTTATATTTTCGTGTTTGTCGATGCACCACCACCATTTTGCATTGGAAAAGCGTGGTGGACATTGCTCTAGACCCTCTCAAGACGTAAGCTACCCGTGCTCAGTAATCTGATGTATAATAACTACAATTAATATTTATCAAGTTTATCATCGACCGCCAGTTATATTTTTAGGTTTTGTACGTACTAATAAACAATCGACAAGACAAGAATAGCGACAAAAAATGTATTTTGATAAACACTGTAACATAAATGTTATCTAAATTTATGTTATGTAAATTATAAGCGACAATTTAGGGGTTGAATATTGTACCTCTTGGGGAAACGCTGCTGGTCAGTTTTCGGGAGTAGCAACGCAATGATATCGGGGTAAGATTAGGTGGGCTGCCGCTCGTTTACTACTTCAATGACATAAAATAAATACTTTTTTATATATGTCGGAGTAGGCAGGCCAGGCTGTTTTATAAAGCATGACGTCATCATCGCTGACGTCACAGATGTTGTCTTGATGGTCTCTCAGCTTTAATTCTTCAAGAAAACACAAAAGTGTACTCAACTTCGTATATTGAACTGACAGTATAACAACGTATTTACAAAAGGTTTGCACTGTTCGACGACTCGAACGAGAATCTTCCATGCCGGCGAGCGCTCGGCCTTTTATAGCCAAATCGCCGACCACGTGTTTTTCTTAAGCATGCGGTTTCACCCCGACATATATTTTTTTATCAAATATATTCAGTAAATTATCTGCCGGTTAACTGTTAGATTTGCATACGAATTTAATTTAATCGCACAATCGAGACAATCCGTGAAATAATTATATATAGCGTTGTTATATTGTGTATTGTCTAGTATTGCGCCGAGTGTTATAAAGCATTCCTATTGTAGATGTCTCCCTGGCCTGTTCGTGATATAATAGCTCTGTTATGATTGACGCCTCGTTGCGTAATGTGCCATATGTAAATATCTATATGAGTAAAACATACTTAAAACTAGGCATCATTCCGTTTTCATTCATATATCATACTATATGTATATATTGTATATTGCCAACTGATATAACAAAACCAACGAATCAGCATACTAAACTGAAATAAATGATGCCATTAGACGTTAATAAACTGACATCAATCGCAACATCTGTACTGTACATCCTTGACCTCAAAACGTCCTTGACCATATTTAGATACCTATCTAGTCTCGGATTGTCATGAACCAATATCTCAATAACTACCTATATTTTCTATTCGAGTTTGAGGAGTTCCGACTGTGTCTGTCTGTCTGACTGTTTATTGCCTCTGTTTATTGTTAAAATTATTTTACATATTTAATTAGAGTTTTAATTTGTGAGGTTATATTCCCTGGGAAAACTACTTTAGACTTGTTACTTCTCTGTTTCGATTAGACATTGAGACACAATTGTAGCTACGTTATCGCCGTGTGAAATCACTCTTATCACAATCGCAATCGCAGTTAAGTTACAGTACACGGTCGGAAATACAAAATAAATATGAACAGATGTATAAATTTCATTGAAATTGATGTTGATATGTATTTTTCGAGTAATATTTTTAATACATTTTTTCATGGGATATATTTTTCATATTTTCGGTGACATTCACAATAAAAAGTGAAGTGATTCACAACGTCAATACTTATAGAAATCTAGCGTGTAAGTAAACACCACATACAACGAGTAAACAATTTGTTGTGTTTGTAAATTAACGTTACACTCGACCGCCAGCAGCGCCTTTCGTTTAACCCTGCATTTATATTGTTCAATTTAATTTCATTTATTGCTCTGAGTTACCGCTGTCTGTGTATTTTTCAAAATCATTATTAGTTAAAGTATATTTAACGCATTTTATCATACTGCGGTACATATTATTATACTGCGGTACATACTATTATACTGCGGTACATATTATTATACTGCGGTACATACTATTATACTGCGGTACATACTATTATACTGCGATACATATTATTATACTGCGGTACATATTATTATACTGCGGTACATATTATTATACTGCGGTACATTTTATTACCGAAAACAACCGAAAGGCGAGAATATTGATAAATAATTTGAGTGGAATGAGACGTATTTTAGGGTAATTGGCATTATTAATTGAACTTGACATGATACAGTGTACAAGTACATTGTTTACATACCTTTGTCCGTGCAGCCACAGTAATATATTACATTCCTTAAATTTGCTACGACGCTGGAAGTCTGCAGGAGAAGGGATTCTAATTTTATATGATTTGCTATCATAGTTGAATATTAGAATAATTTCTTGCAGATGTGTGTATATCGTGTATATGTTGTGATCAATTTTGTTCAAATATGTTTACATATTCGGAGTCGTAGCGTATAAACTTCTAAATAAAATATGTACATACATAATTTTTATGATGTCACCACCGTTTCCTAATAAGGGAGAGTATCCTAGATACACGAGACATTCTAACTTACTCAGGGCGCATCTGACTGATCTCAGGTAGGACTACGATCCTATCTCGAGTTGATTACAAATGTCCGTGGGCGGCAGTGGCCACTGGCACATTGCATGTTAATTTGCTATGCGGATGATTTAAAAAAAAGTTTAATCATTCCACAGGTAATTTTACCGAAATAAAAATGATTAATGATGTGTTCATGTTCATCCAATCCAGTTCATGGTCAGCTTTATACTAAATAGTATGCAGTCGTGCACAAACCACCTTACCATCACTTATATATTATGAAAAATGTTTTTTTCCTCACAATGTCCGCTCAAAAAGTTTGATGTTATTTTGAAATTTCCGTAAAAACTTGATTTATTTGTATATATGTGGAATCTATTTGGTTAGGTCTTAATATGTATGTCACATTAAAACAAGGATCTAATGTAATCGCTGCAAAAATGCTATTGCTTACTAGCTCGACGGCAAATCTTTGTTATGATTATGGTTTATTGATTATAGTGTACTTTGCACTACGTTTGAATTCCAGAGAAACCATGCCTGTCGTGTTTTTTGACCGGCGATGATGACTATAGGTACAAAATGTGTAAAAATGGATTGTGTAATAATCAATAATAATTATTAATGTGGTTTAAGACGTTTATTAGACATTTTTAAACGCATTTAGCAGTTTGACTACTTGCACTCTCTTTCCTAGCGCCCTAAGCAATGTGATTTAAAAAACTATATGTTATATCTTTCAGAGTGGTCCGGCGGCTGCGCGGACGGCTGCCTGCACGGCGGGCGCTGCGTGGGCGCCGGGGGCGGGGCCGGGGGCGGGGCGGGGGCCGTGTGCGCGTGCGCGGGCGCGTGGGGCGGGCCGCGCTGCGGGCACTACGTGGGCTTCGACCACGGCTGTCTGGCGCTCGCCTGCGCGCCGCCCACCGTCTGCGCATGGAAACCCTCGGGTACGAAACGAGGCCCAGAACAACTGACTGTTATAAAAATTAGAGAACAACGGTATCATTGATGGTAATGTTATTCGTAGGTAACCCGATGGGGGCGGGCACGGCGTACTGCGCGTGCGCGG
>DWJS01000573.1:0-10889 GCA_018248975.1 Codatractus imalena | reverse complement strand
AAGTTTTAAATTAGGTGAATAATAATTATTCGTTACTAAAATCAAACTAGTTCTAACACTTCTAACTAGTCGTAAATAAAAGCACTAAAAATCCAACGCATTTATATAAGAAACACACATTTTGAAAAATCTCACGTGAAATTGGGGGATGGGACCTACTCCGATTTAATAAAATCTCACGATATCTCATCAGCAGGGGCTCTCCGCTCAGTTTTTTTTATAAATGACTCACGTAGCTTGTGGACGCGTAAGTAAAATGAGAAACGGTTAATCAAATTAAATGCAGCTCACCTGTCGAGCTGTGGCCTCGCCTGCGCCAGCCGCTGGATCATCCAGGCCTGCGAGAGCGCCGGCGCCGTGCCCAACGCCGCCAGCGCTGCTATCATCTGCTGGAACTGCACACACATCTCCGTGTACGCCTGCTGTTATAGCAACCTTATGTAGTCTAAATCATCTACGGTATACAGTATATCGTTTTCCTTTTAGAAGTCGCACTTCATTAGGGTTTTTAGAAGTTACACTTCGTTGAATTTTTGAAATTATATCGTTAATGAAATTAAATGTGTTTGTTAATCGTGTGTATCCTTATGACTCCTGAATGCCCTAGCATACCAGTGTAGGGCTGTGATTTTCGAGTGTCATTTTGTTTTAGAAGATACTTTAGAAGGATTAAGAGTAAGTTACTTTTCAATTTGTTGTTCCTGTACAATTTTCATGATTGTGCTAATAAATTTTATTGGTAACAACATTGGTAACAAATACATTTTTGGTTAGTAAAATGTTTAAAATGTATAAAAATGCCCAATTGACTTCAATTCTTGTATCGGCTTTGTACGCAGTGAAGTCTGGGGCCCTGGGCCAGGGCCCCGTGTGCATTTATGTAGAAATGGTATTGTATATGTCCTAGAGTTAAAGTAACTTCAGTATTTTATTTTTGAGAGTTTGATTGTCACATATACTGAAGTCTCTATACCGTCTCGATTATAAAATGACTATGAGCAATAGTGAGTAACTTAACATATGTTTTATATCGGTACCTCATTTTTTATTACTTCTGACATAAACTAGAAATGGAGGCCTACATTTCGACGAAAATGGAAAGCCTTTGACATCCTCAAGGCAAATAAAGGATGCAACATAGTTTACCGCATCGATATAAGTTTCTTTTAGCAATACCTGTGCAATTGCCTGTGGGTTCTGGCCCTGTTGGAACTGCAGCTGCAGCAAATGCTGCAGCAGCGGAGGCCCTCCAGCAGGGCTCTTCGCTCCCGACACCGAACTGCTGTCCGATTCCGATGCGGGACTCTGGAACAACAGAAACAACAATTTTCAATGAGCAACATTTAAATCTTTATTGATAACCTATACCACTTAAGTAATGACGAAAACCAAATTTAATTGGACTTCCGTGTGTATGATAGCTTATACTATAGAGGGGTCAAGCCTGGAACACAGGTTTCAGATAACAATTTTTTATAAACTATATCCTAAAACCTTCATTAATAAACTACTACTTTCAGAGATTACCGCGTACAAAGAAACAACAAACAAACAATCTTTTCAGCTTTATAACATTAAGTATAGCAGTACAAAGGTTTTTTTTTTTTGGTTTTTTTTTTTTTAATTGTGTAGTTGCGGTTGGCCATAGTGGCCTTGACAGCTTTACCGGGTTTTTTGAGGCACGCCCTTGACGCGGCTCAAGCCTGGGGGGACAGAAGACTATTGTTACGGAGGGAGGGATGGTTTTGGTCCCCGTTGACCGTTGAGCGAAGTGCTGGAGTCCTGGCCGTACGCCGCTTATTATATTGGGATTGCGGCTGACCCAAGGGCACCACCTGGTGTACGGACCTCGGCTTAGGTCAGTTACGCTAATGTGGGGTACTGGTGAGTCACGACCGGTCACTCGGGGATACCTTGTGGCAGCCGTATTGAAATGGGGTCCTCGCCTCCGCCGGCGGTGACGGTGTGTGTAGAATCTGTTAGAGTTGAGTGTTCGTTGGGGCTGGGGAAGGGGTTCCTCCTGACAGGGATTTTTGAACTGAATTAGGACGTTGTTTCAAAATGGTTATGTATTTATTACTACGAACAATTTAAATCTAAATAACAAATGAACATCTTAGTCATGTTGCTAGTAAATATGGAATATACAATTTGATAAGAAGTGTTACTTCTGTGTTTCATAATTTGCATTTGCATGTTCTTTAATAGTTAGTTCTGCAAGGAAATGTTCGGAATCGCCAACGTAAAGCTGGAAATAAAATTAAATGTATATTTTTGTATAGGCCGGTGGCAGTTACGAATTTGCAATCGTTAATTTTTTTACATAGCTACTTGATCGAAACACGACCTAAAATTAGCTGGTGAACAGTTACTTAATTTGCATTCCAAAGATAAGTTCTATGCACATTACCTGAGCTAACATTGTTTTTTATCATGATCATGGGAAATGTTGAACAAATTCCTGCTTAAACTATGTATATGGGCTTTTCAAGAAGACGCAAAAAGAGTTCTCCTTTCGGGCCGAGATGCGTTGACGATTCCTTCGTCGACTAACAAAACCTAATTATCTGGGACTTCACCTTAGAAATACCAACGTCACTTTGATTTTGCCTTACGCAATAGTGACAGAAGACGGAGACTACTGAGCAATTAATGAAAAGTGATCAGTGCCGCTAACAGCTGAATGCTGAACTATCTTACTCAATAAAATTGCTAAGTGCCAGTAGTACTCGCACACGCACCATCTTCATTAAAATCATGAAAGAAACCTCAATAACACGTATACTGCATCAACCGCAACATATACAAATGCTGTCGGACAGAGTCTAAGAGTGACATGGTAACAAAATGTTACGATATCACACTTTTACTCGCATGTAGCCGCAAAGGCAAAACAGATGCCGTGGATTTTATACATCGATTTTTTGGAATCTTGATGTGTCGACCTATCACGGTTACGGACGGACAGACGGCCAGAAGGACCGATATACAGTTTACAGCGGACATTTAGAAATAAGGTCCCGCTGGCACACTTCGAGTACTGAGCCCTTAAAGGAAAATACAGTAGAAAGTTGATCGTACCTCAATTTTGTATAGGAGTCATTAAGAACGATTCGCGGTTAAAGAACACTTGACTTCTTTGATTTGCCTTTTGATGGAATGTATCTCATAGCCTACTTAAGGAGGCTTATTTCCTGAGTGCTTACTTTTGACGCGGCTTTGAGAAGTTATTTAATATTAACCCTTTATGCAAAATAACATATATACATATCGAACACGAATATGTATTTATAACTACTTGTCGACAATGAGTATTTAATTTACAGTAATAGATTAATAATTTCCTTCTGTTATATGTATATTAACACTTGGTAATTTTATAAAACTATATTCGAATTATCTTAATTCGTTTTAATTGTTAATCAACATAGTCATAATATTTTTAAAGCTTACATTCATACAGATTTGTCTGCTTTATCAAATACAAAAATACTCATAACAAGACTCGTAATCTCTTCAATATTACACTCGTGACAATCGAATTAAAATATTCTATTCTAATTATATTTGTGGAATTATTTATTTTTCTGTATAGGAGACAGCGTCTATAACTCAATGTTTTCACGAGAACTAAACAAAAGAATGATGAGTACACAAATAGATACGGGACCAATTGGTCATTACAGAAGCGAAGCGCTAATTTGACTCCGAAAATATTTAGTGATCCGACAAAGCGCAGGAAACGAATATACGTCAAAGACTTTATTAATGGATTTCTCATGCGCTCCAGCAGCGGAGACCACTTTATTATTAATCTATACACACGTAATACACACAGATAAAAAGAGTAGGTATAACGATTATTAGCGTATACATTACAGCGTTATTACATGCACACACATATATGTTTACGCGAACGATAATTCAAAGTGTAATAACGCTTCGTCGGCCTCGACCTTTCAACGTTTCCTTCTATTGATCGGAAATAATGTTGGCAGAACTTTCAGGAAATTAGCATGCGATTGCAAAGCTTCACTACAAAGAGCTGTGTTATAAACTTGTGAAATAATTATCTTTAGTTCTGAGAGTAGTTTTTATACGAACATTCATATATCTGCTTTAATTCAATTACTCGCACTGAAGGTGCGAATCCAGGACAGCACAGGACAGGATGAGTAGTATTAAGCTGTCTTCGTCATCAGCTTCATACCTAATTATATCATGGACAGTAACATTCACTAAGACAGTGCTCTGGTTTGAAAGCTGTGGTATTATAGAAAGACCAGACGACCCGGTCACGCGTTGCTATGGCTATAAAACAATATCCAGATAAAAATAATCGCAGAACTTTTCTTTCGAAAACAAAAATAGCCAAGTTACTCCTTATAACTAACAGCTATCCGCCACTGAAAGTCCAGTTTAAATCGGTTCGGTTTTAGTCAATCATATCGTGAAAACTTTTAAATTATACGTATATATGAAAGGGTTAAGCTTACGAGTGTATGAGCATATATAACACTTTGACACATTCAAATCTAGATTGTTTAATGCACAATAGACCTCAAATCTACCTAGATCACCTTGGAGACGTAAAGCATCTTTATTCGAATTAACTGGACATATAATTTTTAAATCATCAGCGTATAAAAGTATTTTAGAATGAATAAAGCATGAAGATATATCATTAATAAATATGTTGAAAAGCAATGGGCCTAACAAAGATCCCTGAGGAACACCTGATGGGATGTGCATGGCTGATGAAGTGAAGCCTCTTAACGCAACTGTCTGGGATCTATTTTGAATATATGACGTAAACCATCTATAAAGATTTCCTCTAATTCCTACGTATTGTAATTTTTTTAAAAGTAATAAATGGTCAATTCTATCAAAACACTTACTGTAGTCAGTATAAATGACATCAACTTGTCCCGGTTGCGACATATGTTCGGAGATATAATCAGCACATAAAATCAAGTTTGAAGTCGCGGACCTACCTCTCAAAAATCCATGTTGCTGTGGGATAAATATGTGTGTAAGGCAGGCATATACTTGCCTGTAAACTAGCCTTTCTAGAATTTTGGCAAAGAGACACAGTTTAGAAATAGGCCTATAATTTTCTACTGCGTCTCTAGACCCTTTTTTATGAATTGGTGTGATATATGCAGACTTCCAAATTAAGGGGACCACACCTTCAACCAGAGACCGTTTATATAATAATGACAAGGGAAGGGCCAGACTTTTAGCACATTTTACTATAAATACCGCGGGGATGTTATCGGGACCAGCTGATTTATTAATATCGAGGGATTCTAATAATTTTTGCACCTCCGATTGCACAATTTCAATATCACAAATGTCTGCTACCGTTGAACTGTTTTCTATTGTTTGAACAAAAGAATTAGTATGAGAGTTGGTCAAAAATGTAGAATGAAAATATTGACTGAACATATTACAAATTTCTTCCCCATCATCTGATGAATTGAACCCATAATTTATTTTAGCAGGATATGTATTATGTTGATGTTTAGATTTAATGTATGACCAGAAGGCTTTAGGGTTTGTTGAAATATTTTTTTCTATTGTAGCAATGTAGCGATTAAATAATTCTTTTTCCAACAATTTCGCCCGATCCCTTAAAATTATAAAAGAAAGATAATCGGAGTAGTTGCCGTAAACTTTGTATTTTGAATGGTACTTATGTTTTTCCTTGAGTGTTTTGATTAGTGGTGTTTTGTACCAAGGTGGGTATTTATTACAGGAGGTTGTTCTTTTGGATGGTATATATAAATTACGAAGATTTTTAATTATTTTATAAAATAATGATACGGCAGTCTCTAATGACCCATGGGACAATTCCCGTTGCCAATTAATTGTATTCAGTTCTGAAATAATTGAATCGTAATTACCTAAGTGATATAAGTATTTAGTGTATGGACAGGGTCGAAGGGTGTGTAGTTGTACAAATTCGGTCGATATACAAATAGCAGGATGGTGAGTATCTTCTGGTATTAATGCATTATGACAGCGTGTAATTATTACCTCGCTATTACTAAAAACTAAGTCTAGAGTTCTATTATTACAGTTAGTAATAAAGTTGTATTGAGATAAATTACACAAATTGATAGAATCAAAGAAATCTATTTGGTTGAAGCCTTGAATATTATTAGCAGAGTAAACGGAGGATTCAGATGATTGTATCCATGTTAGGTTTGGCATATTAAAGTCACCCACTATAATAAATTTATCGCTAGGATTATTTGTAACTATGTCGGACAGTTGTACAGAAAATGTGCTTAATTGCGTGGATAATGTACATGCCGTACCTTGATTGCAAATATAAACCGTACATATATGCACTTTGTACCTTATACTGGGCTTCCGAAGTTGAAGTGTCACTGTTACCCACAAGTCCTCAGCGTTTGAACACCAGTCGTTTCGAGTCTCAGCGGCTAGCTCCTTACGAACAGCAATCAACACTCCACCACCCATTGATTGTTTAGTTTGAACATAATTACGGTCCCGCCTCCATATAATGTATCTATCGTCGAATAATTCACTGTCTAAAATTTCTTCTAATAACCAGGTTTCCGTTAAACATACAATGTCATATGAACTACCGCGCATATTTCGAAAGAATGCTGATGTTTTAGTTCGTAATCCACGAACGTTCTGGTAATAAACATTAATCGCCATTTTTAACATAGGAATATATGAACAATGTAGGCATACTGGTGCTTAAAATATATAAGTTATCAATATTGAAAGCATAAAAATAGAATGGAAAGATACAAAAGCTAATCGATTGATGCCAGAAAGATAGGTAATTATTTGCCCAGTTTGCGTAAACAAAGGATATAATGCATAATAGAATGTAGCAAACGACCAATTGCTCGAGAGCGAGACATAATAATTGCGTTAGCAGTAGTTGAAAAGAGAGGCATGCGCACAGTGCGTGTGGGTAGGAGTGGTATCTAAGTGCAGGCGTGCAAGTGTTTCTCAAACTTAGAGTACAGTTCTTACAAATTAATACCAGAGCTAATAGTTGTACACCAATAATACTGAAATTAATCATGTTATTTTTTTTAAATCCATCTCCGTTTTTATGGTAAGTACGTGGGAGGACGGATTTTTCCGCACAAATATTTTGCACCCCTTTACCCATATGTAAGCAAACCCCCGTTCCCTGGCTATGTTCTTTGCATTATTAAGCAGCATCTTGTTCTCCAATGTCAGGTGATCGTTAATGAAGATCCTCGAGTCTCCTTTCAAACCCAAATCGGCCGGAACGACAGTGCGCTTTTTAGCTGCTGAGACGAAATCTTCCTTTATGTATCTGTTGTGTACAGAGACTATAATGGTTTTATTGAGCTTATCATTGCGCATGGGTATCCTTGCTATGTGATTTATCTGTTCCTTAGGTATTGAAAAGCCTATGTGATGACCAAGTTTTCCCACAACTTCAAAGAGGTTTTCTGATGGGGTAAAAGGAACACCTTTAAGCTCTATGTTGTTCATACGAGATCTTTGCTCGAACTCCCGGATACGACTCTCGACATGTTCAAACCGTTGCTGCAACAGGTGTAGTTCGTCTTTCGCTTTAAGTAAACCCTGGACTTCCTGATTAATCTCGGTGACTTTCGTACTAAGCGCTTCCATAGAGCTGTGAACGTAGTCAACAGATGCCTTTACTGCAGCAATATCTTCTTGTATAGCTTTGACACTTGCTGTCAATGATGGAAGCGATGACATCTGCGAAGTTAATCGTTTAAGCTCCAAAGCGATGGACTCTAATTCGGCTGATCTAGGGGATTTGGAAGTCGTACTCATAGCTGGATTGATCGTGCTGGTAGCGGCAACATTCTTGCAGGATGTACACTTCCACGTATTTTTACGATCTCCCAGTTTGCGATACCCTCCTTCCGTAATGCCAGCACAAGAAAAGTCAAATCGGCTTTTACAAGCTGAGCACTGCACTCCGTCTCTAAATTCAGCGGCACAACGTACACAACGAAACATGGTTATTAGCGTAGTGTAATATAAACAAAGTTTGAGAATCGGTGGCGGGCAACTCCTGCGCGAGAAGGGTTAATAGATAGCGTGTGCACGGTCCGGCGACTACGGACTGACTGATGCAATTTAATGTAAGTTACTTATAATATGTGTGTTTTTTTTAAAATTTATTTTGTATATTTGAATAGGTTGACTTTGGTCGCAGTGTCAGTATCTTAGTGCACAAGTGTCCGTAATACATAAGCTTAAGTATTGTACATATATTGTACTTTTATATTCTCAAAAGAAGGCATATTCGTGTACTTTCCAACCACTGTATATACATGTATCACTCATCGTGGTTCAATACGTGCTTGTGTCGCTTGAGTTATGTTTGTATTACTTAGTTCGCCGTGTTTCGGCGGATTTGCGAATAAATTGGGTCTAAATCTGTTTATTACAGAACTTTCACTCTCAGCTTGACTTCGACTTTGTTTTTAGGATTTCATAAAAAGACGCCAAGAGCTTTTATCTTGAAGGGGGTAAAATGATGTAAACTGTATTTTATTACTATCTGAATATATAAGAACCAAATATATATACACTAGATAGTTGTCTTCAAAAATATTACAAATCGAATTTTCATTTTCGATAGGATTTTGAAGCAGGAGCGTTGTCAAAAATACCGAAGTCATGTTTAAATGTGCGTGCAAATCGTCACACAAAAACGACAGGGTGAAATATATATGTCTAGGTCTATACCTAGGCATAGGTATAGGTACCTACAGGTATCTTGGTATAGGTATCTATCTTCACGCTAACACAGACGCTGTATTAGGAAAATATTTCAGTTTTGTGAATCATACAATCAGCAGAATACTTTTTATATTACTAAAATAAAAATATTACATCACTTTTCGTCGTGAAAGTTCTGACTGTGCAATAAATGCGCAAATTATTTTATCAATTTACCCATTTTAAGTAGCTTCTAAAATAGTATTGTATCAATATATGCTTGTGTGACACTTAAGAAATTTCTCTAAGATAGTACCTTATATAAATATAAGATACAGCTGTATACAGTAGCATATATCTGTACAGCTCTATATATATACTCATTTTATGACTGTTCTATAACTAGAGCGATTTAGAGTTAATATAGATTTACAGTAGCCACGAGTTGGACCAAGACACATTCATTGGCAGCTCCCAGGTGTTTGTTAACTGTGGTAAAGTTCTACGGGTCCTGGCCGAACTCGTTAAAATTAATGCGCGTCTAAGGATGAGTGATACCTTGAGGAACAATAGTCTGGGATATATTAAGTATGATCGCAAGTTCGGTTTGATTAATTCACTTGTTTAAATCAAGAGCTGTTGCATTGGACTTTATCGTAACTAGCTGTATGTTTACGTCATCGTCTTTTTATCATTTTTCAAAACGGAGGTTCCAAATTCTACGAATTCGATGACAAATTCGGTTCGAAATTCGTATTACCTCAAAACTTTTTAGTAGCTGAAACGATTTTAATGTTTTTGTTTAGTTGTTTAGTTGTACTTCTTGTAATGGGAGCACCATTAGAATTTGATTAAGATCTACCGAATAGCTTTGACTAATTCTTAATAATGCATATTTAATCGACTTCGATTTATTATTTGTTACCTTATAACTTCGTCATTTATAAACAGATTTGGATAATTGCTTTTTTTGGAAAGGAAAAAATTACAAAGGGGTTCCATTTTAAATACAGGGGTAAAGGACCCTGGGTTTCGAATATATATATAATAGTAGACAACTCCTCAAATTCGAATACAAAATGTATTGTGCTTCAGGTACTGCTACATTAATGATAACCCAAGACTAGGCACCTATGTAGGTAGGTGTTGCGGGTGAAGTCGATTGTTTAGTGCTTGTAGTAATATTTTATGAATGACATCACCGCCAATTGTGGATCGATTTTGATTAGTTTTTTATTGTATGATACAGTATGCTTTTAGGATGATGCGGAACAAAAAATTTTAAGTAAAAGTTGAGTCGTGTTTTGATAAACAATGTTTAGTTTCGTCTAAAATTGTAAATGCTCTCTATTGTAAATGTTTTCTTCAAAGCATTTACAATAAAGTAAATGATCATTAATGTGTAATATTAAAAATATTGAACAATCAGAGGTGGGGTAAGTATTCCATACATTCAGATTAAGGGGCCAGTACTTTTGCTACCAGCTTTCCTAAGAATCTTAAGAGGTTTTTAGTAATCACATTCTGCTAGAAGTTATTCATTCACTTCGGTACTGTTTTACTTTATGTACAATTGGGTAGTTTATGTACAGGTATATAATTATATTACTTGTATATAGTTACTCGTTCCCTTTGACATGATTGTTGTCTGATCGTGCGTAAAGCAGTCGAACTAATTAATCCATCTTCCTAGGGCCGACGGTACCTAACAAGCTCCTTTGTCGCTACGTCCAGGGCTCTCTGATTTCCAATATGAATTGTCGTACATACAAAGGATCGTTCAGACGACCAACGTAAAACCGGTGCTTAGAACATATTATAATATGACATACAGTATTGTGATTTTGGAGCTCTTTAGAACCAGCACAGCGCGGTCTCTACTAATCTGGTGTGATCCGGCTATGTTCTAATTACGTAATGATATATTGATGATTTCAAAACGAATGAGTATGAGTGCGAAGAGGATGTATGCGTGTGTGTGGGTAGGTTATGTTTTTGTGTGATCATGCGCTATTAGTAACTACAAACACGAATATATATGCACTCGGATGTAGTAAATCTGGCCTGTAGTGTAGGATATGCATATAGTGTACAAAAAGTATCGCGAATTTTGTGTATTTTCAAAAATTATTTATTTATTTGTGAATATCTATTTTGTCCCCTTC
>DWJS01000572.1:0-10890 GCA_018248975.1 Codatractus imalena | reverse complement strand
TGAGGAAACCTACACGCCTAAGAGTTCTTAGAAAAAGTTCTCAAAGGTGTGTGAAGTCTACCAATCCGCACTTGGCGAGCGTGGTGGACTATGGCCTAAATCCTTCTCACTCTGAGAGGAGACCTGTGCCCAGCAGTGGGAAAAGAATAGTCGATGATGATGATGTTGTAATTATTTATACACGAAGTCACAGGTACAATGAAAATCGTGGCGTTCGCGTTCAAATATGTCAAGCGTGGTCGGGGTGGCTAAACTAATATAAAACAAAAACTCTATTCATGTGTGAAGGGTTTGCACCCCGGGAGACCCGTTGTATCGACATTTCCAACTAAATTATCGCCTGCAGCAATCTTGAAGTTCTATTAATTTGGGCACCACAATTGAAGAGGTACTTCATCCATTGTAAGGGTAACTGGAGAAACAATACAACCCAATGTTTGAAGCTATCTTAAATAGCGTTAATTCATTTAACTGGTCGTGCAAACTTCAAATAATATGAAGTATGTTATATTAATATGAAGTATTGCTAAGACTCCGCCGTCTGTCCTTCTGGATTGTATATAATAAACCGTAATAGCTAAACAATTGAAATGTTCATAGAATGTGTACACTACTATGGACGATACAGCAACAAATAAAAAGTAAAATCAAAGCCTTAAAAATGACAACTCCACAAGCTCCATTATTTTAAATTATTTATTTGTAATTTTTATTTTATGTTGAAAATATGTGTTATTATCTTTCGCCGCTTCTTCACCATAACGAAACACCTTGCAAAGTGCTGCTAGATTATTACGTTCAAAAAGAATTCTGTAAAGAATCTAATTCCAATAAAATATTTTGACGTTGAATTTGACAAATGTTTCTTACAAATATCCACGCCGTCTGTTTTGCCATTGCGGCGAATTGTGAGTACCCACATAAAGGATGTCATCATACTATTTTGTTACCATTTTCGACGGTATTTGTATATGTTGCACTGTCGTTGTTGTTGTTGTTGTTGCATATACGTGTTTTTGTTTCTTTCCCGAACGTAATGACTGAGGTACGATCCTTGTGGGATCGACTCGCATTTGATCGTTTTTTTAATACAGAACTAGCAAACGTAGTACCTAATGGTAAGTGACCACTGCCGCCAATGGACATCTGTAACCAACTCTAGATAGTATTGGAGTCTTACGGCAAATCGGCTATAGTGTTGTTACCCCTGAGAACTACTGGATTAATTATACCATTCTAACCAGAACACAGCAGTACTTAACACTGCTGTTGATCAGAAATAGGCGGAGCGGTCGTATCTTCAGAGTCCAATAAAGATTGTAACTCCTATTAATTTAATTTTGGGTATGCTCCAGGCTTCATTTTTAGGTAAAGACTTGTGCCCAACAATGGGACATAAAAACAATTGTTAAACAACTTTCTGTATCTTTAAACCGTTAGAATTCTCACCCGAACAATAAGGGCGATTCAGAGGTTTTAAATCCCAAAATACGACACGGGTAACAAAGGGTGTTGGAAATCGCTCACAGGGGCGGAAACCCCACTTTAATCATTCTGAAACAGTTCATTGAATTTGCCAAACATTTATCGACTGGATTGTGATTATAATGGAACTATTCACCTAGATTTTTTAGCTGAAACTGGTGGAACAGTGAGTACGCTAACGCGTCCCACCCGCCACTTTACACTGGTAGCGTATAGTCTCGAGGCGTTTCCATTACCACACCCTTAAAACAGCACCGCTTAGCACTGAAATAGTCACCTGTCTACAGGGGATCCCTTGACCGTTTGGGGGGCGGCCACTACCGCAGGAACTCCTCGGCTGGTCACCCTCCGACCATCAGAAGGACGAATGTTCGGTTCGGAGTGGTGTCGAAGTAATATTATGATGAAATAATATAAAAAATCCTGAGAGTATATAGAGGGTATCCTCAAGACCCGAAATCCTTCTCCCCCTCCCATATGCACCAACAGAATCAGGAATATGAGCAGTCAGGAGGGTATGAAGTTTCACGTTCATTCGTTTCAAATAGTGATGTTGTTGCCTTTGAAGTCGAAACGATGGTTTTTGAGATGGCTTTCGAGTCCGATGAAACTGGTAACCAGCTGTATAATCGCACCCTCATAAATCGTTACAATCTTGTGTTCTCAAAGTTAGTTCAAGCACATGATTTATGTAATGAAGTTTGTTTCCGTTAATTACCCAAAACTTCTGTACTTGTGGCTATGTTGCCCTTTGCTCCAAATGTTAGGTTGTGGTTTAGTGATGATTTTGCTTTTTAGGGTAACGTAAACAGCAGCGCTTAATACTGATGTTATTTGGTGAAGACATAGCGGTAATGCCTCTGGAGTGGAATCACTTAGGATTCTACCTTTTAATTTAATATAGGGTATGATCTAGGTCTCATTCTTCAGAACACGGTCCCAGGATATGCGTCTTTTTGATAAATCAATATGTAATACGCATTCGTATGAAACCCAGACCTTAAGCGTAAGGAATTAAAATCCATACCATGAGACTAGTATAATGCCTGCTTCCCACCCTGTTTATGTGTCAGTGCTGGCCACGGCTCTCTTCTCACAACTGGGGAAGGCCTGGAGCAGAATCCACCACGCTGCTCCAATGCAGATTGGTAGAGGTACAGGTTAATGGCCAACATGCGTCGGAAGTTTTCTAACCGCCTATAAGGCCTACATAAGGGCTTAACAACTGCTATACAAGGATAATAATCGTGACCGACGGCTTAACAGGGTACGTTACGAAGCACGGAAACGCATTTGAAGTTTAGCCACTAGCGGTCACCCATCCAACCATCGACCGCGCTCGACATTGCTTAACTTTGTAAATCGGTTGATATCTAAACAAGCCGCGGGGCTATGCACGCTTCACTACTATGCTATAAAGGTCATATTCGTGTTCATTAAATCCACAAAAGCGTTATCTAGGTTACATCTTGGGCGCCATTGAGGTTTCTGAAAACATTCTCGAAGTTGAATTTTGACCACTCATCCTATTGTAGACGAGAAGCGATTAGGGATTTAGTTTTTATTGTGTTTGTTTTAATGCACTCGACCGATTTTTATCGATCCCGGGAGCTGAATCCGCGGTAAATTGTCAAATTAAAAGTCAATAGTGCAGTTAGTTCTGCGATTATGTAGATATGACATAAACTAGTAGGGAATTCTGATTTGAGTTACAAGTGTTTCATACTTGTCGGTTCATTTATTTGAAAAACATTCATATTTATATTTAACAAAAAAATACCACGAATCAATGATCGCCAAACTCGCTTCTATTAACAGGTTCGCAATGAGACAAGTACCTAAATTGAAGATTCCTTTGAAAAAGCTTTGTGAGGGAATTTAGGCGACAATTTGCTATGTGTGCATCTTTCAAAGCGGTTTTGAAGTTTTAATGATGTTGGTGGACTTATTTTTAGGGTCCGTACCCAAAGGATGCTGATGGGACCCTACTTCTAAGGCTCTGCTCACCTTTTGTCACTGATCTGTATCGTAAGATCTGTTACAGGTAGACACTTGTAATTCGTGAGAATTGTAGTTGTGAAACTACTACGATTGCTATGAGAACAAATATTCAAAAATAAAGAGTAATACGTAAATATCAAAATTATTGCAGTTACGTATTATGTGGATTCTAATAGATGATATCTGATTTGTCATTGCGGCGATGTGCAAGTACCCGCTTGAATATATAATATTTTGTGACGATATCCGGCGGTATCTACAAATGTTACGTTTGCAGCTACAAAAGTGTTATTGTTACACTTTTTACGGGATTCTAATTATGGTAGTACGGAACTCTTATTGTGCGACTCACGCTTGGCAGTTTTTGTAAATTGAGCATATAAAAGAGCGGGAACGATTAGCAAATAATAGAATATTATTTAAAAAAAAAAAAAAAAAAAAAATACAAAATTAGGTAATCGGTTAATAGTGTAGTAATAAATTTATATAAACATAATAATTACTTAGATTAAACCGTTTTCAATAATATTAAAATAACATTAAAACTACCTATGATTTTAAAAATGAATGACCCGCAATATGGGGTATATTAAAATCTGTAACGACTACGAAAATTACTAAATACTTTAAAACCAACTTATTTCAATCGTAATACCTACCTATGTTACCTATCTAGTCTAGAATCGTCATAGGTCTACCAATATCTTAAAGACTATATATTTCCCTGCTATACCTACGGAACCCAACGTACTAAGCCAATGAATTTAAAATGAGACCCATTTCGAAGTACAACGAAAAAATATTTACCCAAATTGGTTGGTAATTGACGAATTATGTCAATATATATGTATGTATATATATACGTATATATATAAAAAGCAGTGATAGCCTAGTGGTTAAAAATTGGGCCTCTCAAATGGGAGGTCCGGGGTTCAAAACCTAGGCACGCACCTCTGATTTTTCGGAATTATGTGCGTATTTAGAAATTAATTATCTGAGAGAAAAAAGTTCTCAAAGGTGTGTGAAGTCTACCAAACCGCACTTGGCCACCATGGTAGACTATGGCCTAAATCCTTCTCACTCTGAGAGCCTGTGCCCGGCAGTGAGACAAAAATGGTTGATGATGATGATGAAAAAACAAAGAAACAAACTTACTATAGATATATTTATAAACATATATGAATATTATAGACATGATAAAGAGATCTCTCATTTTACATAAAGTCATTTTGTTCATTCATAAAATAAACATTGTTACAGGTGACTTAACCTACACAGCGAAGTCGCCATCGCAGCTGGTACTAACGCCGTTGACAAGGGTGAAGCCCTACACTGGCGAGCAGCTTTTCCAGCAGTTGATCGCCGAGGCCGAAGCGCTGAGGAAAGAGAAGAAGAGGAATGTTTATTCTGGCATACACAAGTAAAATTTTTGTAAATCAATAACATGTAAAGTGGAATAAATTAAATGTTAGAACTCTTTAAGATTTGACTATGAAAGCACCACCACACCCACAGATCTTATTATTGAGGTTCACAAGACTGTAACATACAAATCGTAATAATATAAAAACAAATAATAAAACAATAAAAATGTAAAGTGTAAGCATTAAAAATAACAAATGTTTTCTATAAGAATCCACGCCCTCTATTTTGCCATTGTGGCGACGTGCGTACCCACATGAAGGGTCACATCGTGATATTGTTACGGTGTTCAACGGTATTTTTATATGTTGGGTTTGTGCTACATTAGTTTTATGTTTGAGATTTTTTTTGCTCAATGTATGTCTTGTTAATGGAGTCAATCGCTCGCCAAATACCGTACAGGCTGCCCTGTACGGTAATTGATAATCCGCTGATATGTGTGTGCTCCTCAAGGTCCGCATTTTATTAAATCGACCTCACACACAAAATAGAACACAAAAGTGGTAAGGAACCCTCCGTAAGCGACTCCAATACGCACTTGGCCAATTTTAAAGTAATATGAGCAATGAAAGCATGTGACGAGTACTGATACAAAATGGATTTATAGTGATATGTACGAATTCTTTTCAGATACTTGTACCTGTTAGAAGGCAAACCAAAGTACCCATGTCTGCAAGACGCGACTGGAAAGGTCATCAGTTTTCCACCAATCACCAATTCTGATGACACAAAGGTGAGAAACATATAAATTAAATGTGGTAGGGATTGTCTAATTCAGTGTTTTTCAACCTTTTCGACTGCTTTACATAAGTTGTACATTCGGGCGATCCAGAATCATAATAAGAGTATGCATTTTTCTTATTTTACCCGCCAAACTGTGTAAGACTTGCGACACATCCACAATTTGAAAAACTCTCAACTAATCTAAAATTGAATGCCTCTCAACATCACAAGAGATGGCGCCACATGTATCCTGAAACACACTATCGAAGTTTTCTAAACATCTTGCATATACAAGCTCCAAACTGAGACCAGCAGAGCAAGGCGCTCCCCAGTTATGATAGCCTAGCCTGGTCAAAAACCCACTTTCAAATATACCTATATTGTAACCTCCACATTTAGTGACGAGGAAAAACACAACCTCAACTAAAGTCCACATGAGCCTACAACCTCACCCGATATTAACCAGACAGTACGCACGCACGCACGCAATATACACGAACTGAATTTCTGAATGACCAAAGGTTGGGTGAATTCCTTCAATCTTATCCGAGGAAGATCACGAATCAGTATACAGCTATGGCCAGTTATAAAATAGAAATCAGTAGTATTTAACACTGCTGTTATTAGGCAGAAAAGGTGTAATGGTATCTCCGGTGTTGGTTATGGAAATAAACCACGAAGAAGTCTACCGCGCTTCTGTTTGACTGCATCGTTAACCACTTCAAAATATTACAGATGTCGAGTGAGAGCAAGTCGATGCTGGTGGAGGTGACCTCCCATTCGTCGCTGGGCGCCTGCAAGAACGTCATGGACAAGGTGCTCCAGGAGTGCCTGATGCTGGGTATCGGAGACGACGCTGAGACCAGCGACTTCCACACCCTCACTGTACAACAGGTAGGATATATGTCAGGATTCCATGTGGGTCACTCTTGCTTTGAATACTTCGAGACTGGCAATCGGCTAAATAGCGACATTTCCTTTTTATTATTATAAATTGTCAGCATGCTTTCAATCCTTTTTTATGTGCCTTTCTTAGTCAGGACGGCCAGGACTTCGGCATTTCGCTGGGCCCGTAACCTTCCCTCCTTCTAGCGACGGCGGACGGTTAAGGAATCCGGAAACGGGGACCAAAACCATCCCTCCATTCCTGATCATAGTCTTGTTTCCCCAGGCTTGAGCCCCGTTAGGGGCTCGCCTCAAAAAAAACCGGTGAAGCTGTCAAGACCGCTATGGCCATCAGCAGCTACAGGGTTCCAGAAAACAAAAACATGATGTTTTCTATCACCGCTAACTAAATGATAATAACTAATACTCACATAATTTTAAAAATCAGAGATCCGTTTAGTATTTGAACAATGACACCCGTTTTACAGATTTTTAAACCACTAGGATGTCAATGTTGCTGTAATAATACATAACACTAATTATTTACAGGTGAAAATTGTGGACACGGAAGGCAACTTGAAGAGCGTGTATCCCTCCCGTTCGGATTGTACTTACGACGGCACGAGCATCAAAGTGTATCGGATGCCTAAGAAATAAATTGATTTTGTATTATTTTGTTTATCAAACTATTGTAACCACAGTGCTAATATCGAATAGAAATGTTTTCTAAGCATTACACATATTAACCGATTCGTTGCGGATAACAAGGCTACCGTGCCATAATTATTTTAAACAATAAATAGGCAATAGATAACCAGAATATAATGGCAGTATTTAGCAAAATGTTATTTTATACTGACAATAATAATTGAAACAGTCTACCTAAGTTTGATTATAATTACATTACATGACATTTTTAAATATCTAATAACTACTTAATCAAAATTGGTAGATTTTCATTTGCATGGTTTAAAATACTTGAAATTTCTTATGAGGAAAATCCAAACAATATTTTTAGACCTAAAGGTTTAGCACACCTGTATTTACCACTTTTTATCACTTGAAACAACCTCCTGGCCGTTCACGTTAGATTTCGAATGTAAACTAAAAGTTTTTAGGCTTAGAATCACGTAAAAATGGCCTAAACACTGTTTTCTTTTCCGCATGGAGAACACAGGAGCCGTTAATCGTATGGCGCTTGGCACGGCAGCAGTGTCACGGTATTTTTCTTCAACGCCACAGTTAGAAGTTTGCAAAATTAGACATCGCAACGAATCGGTTAATTGGTCCTAATGACGTCATAATATAAGGGAAAAACATTAAATGTATCAAACCAAATCTTAAGGCATAACTTGCAAGTCTCGTAACGCCATTGTGGATATCCTCGTGGGGTTTTAAATTATTATTAGAGTCCTCATAGTTTAGAATAATTTAATAAATTTAAAGTGGAAATTATATTTGGTAATATTACAACACTTTCAATCTTTGTTCAAGCGTTTATTTTCTGTAATGAAAAAATTGGCTGAAAATAATTTATCTTTATCTAATTTTCATTGCATACAGTTAACAGTTCTTTGCATACGAGTTACATTTTCGTACCTTTCCTTGTTAAGTAATGGTATTATGCTTAAAATTTCCATGTCTATTCGATATTTAGGTCTGTGGTTTTAATCGTAAGTAATTTTGAGCCGACGCTCCCGTATGACAGGAGTGTTGAGTGCTATTTTTGCTTTCTATTTATTAACTAGCTTGTATTCCAGAATTTGTTTCAATAACGGACATTTCTGATATTTCGATTTTTTGAAAAACCACTGAGTACCTTATGTTTGGGCTAAACAGTAAGATTGCAACGAATATGGTAACATGCATTAGTTTAAAGAGTTGAGTTTATTTGGTTGAAATATCGAACTTGTAATTCATTTTCACTTTCACGTTCCATGCCACAGACAAGCCTTACGTTTTTAAACTAATATTGTCGCGGAATTTATATATTTTATTTTTTAACGGGGTACACGTTACGTTTTGTTTATTGCCAATCACACAAGAGAAAACGAACAAACATTTTCTACGTGTACACCCTAGAATGACGCACACTTGTACACAAATACCCAGACCCAGAACAAACGTTGACAAGGAATGTAACCCGCTTTTTGCTACTTGGAAAACCTGTATACAATACATATATTCACTGCCCCAGGTTGACAGGTTGCCTACAGTTGAGCAGTGTAAGTGGTCATTTTTTTCGAATTGTATAGTTCCTGCTGGCCATAGTGGCCTTGACAGCTTCACCGGGTTTTTTTGAGGTAAGCTCCTAGTGGCTCAAGTTTAAAGGGACAGAAGACTATGGTGGGGAAGGGAGAGGTTATGGTCACCGTTTCCGGGTTCCTAAGTGTAAGTGGATATTATTATCTGTCTCAAAATGTCTGTGGTTTCTGTTTTTATAAATCTTAAATGTTACCTTTATAATACGTAAAATATAGTTCAGAGAATGTTGCTGATGTCTCGAATGTTTTCTTTGTTTTTTTTTAAATATTTTTTGATTTGTTGCTTTTTTTACTTTTTCATGAGTGTATGATTTTATTTCTAGTTTAATATGTAAATGCGTAAGTAAGTCATGCCGTAGGTCCCGCATGCGGTAACCTTTTCATAAGTCGATAGGAGTCGACTGCGAGGTACGAAAGATTAATGATTATACTTTTGTTTTTCGAATTGTGTTGGCCATAGAGGCCTTGATAGCTTCACCGGGTTTTTTGAGGCGAGCCCCTGAGGGGACTCAAGCCTGGGAGGACAGAAGGCTATGATCGGGAAGGGAGGGTTGGTTTTGGTCCCCATTTCGGGTTTCCTTGACCGTCCACCTTCGCCAAAGGGAGGGAAGGTTACGGACCCAGCGAAGTGCCGGAGTCCTGGCCGTCCGCCTCTTACTAAAGTGGGATTGCGGCTGACTCAAGGGCACCTCCCATGGGGTACGGACCTCGGTTTCATTATACTTATTTGGGGATTTCCCGCGTATTGTATATCGACCGAGTTATCGATCAATGAAAATGGGCCCTAGTTTCGGCACTTCGTATTTCTGCGCTTGCATCAATTGCTAATATCGATGCGATCAAGCTTAGTACTGAGAAGTAGCAACGAAAGGACGTGAGGTAGGATTCCGTACTACTCGGAGTTGATTACAGACGTCCATGGGTGGCAGTAGCCACTAACCCTCGGCTTGCACGCTCTGTTATAAAAATAAAACATTGCAGCATAATTTAAGACCTGGACGGTATAACAATAATAAATATATCAATAGAGTGTAATCCAATATGGCGGTCTTATATTATTCTTATATTTCTCGCTCGTACGAGAAACCGAAGCGAAATAGACATTCCGTTTTGCATTGTAACTTCTATTGAACCGAGTCATACATGCATAGTACATACAATGTTATATTAGAGAACGCACAGGGGCCCTCAATAGCTTATTCGTTCATAATATTGTAGATAGTTAAAATTTAAGGGACACCTCAGGACCCCTGGTACTTTGCCTGGTATATTGCCACGTTTAAAAAAAATATGCTGACATATGTCAATAACAGGTTCAGTAAAGATTGGAAATTATAACGACGGTATTTCTCTTCATTCTCGCCTCAGCTAAGTAATGTGTGAGTGAGATACATATATCGTCATGTTGTATATTATTTGAAAGCAGTACAAGATTACAAATCAATATGGTTGACTGTTTATTTCCATTCGCTGTGATCGATAACGTTTTGTATTTATATCGTTGACTCTTGAAAAATAAAGTATATTTTCAAACTCTGTGTCCTTTTATTTATCCACTTCTTAGTCACACAAGTCACATTTGCTACCCGGAACGCAAATACGCGTTTAAACTACAAAAAATATGTGTTTTTTTTTTTTTTTTTTTTTTTGCTGTTGGCCATAGTGCCCTTGACAGCTTTTCCAGGTTTTTTGAGGCGAGCTCCTAAAGAGGCTCAAGCCAAAAAGTATGGGCAGCGGAAGTATTACATTAAGGCATAAAATATGCGAAAAATCAAAAATAAATGGTGATTTTCAAACAACTGAACAGGTTTTTTTCTAATCGTATTTAGCAAACGAGCATGCAGACCTCCTGATGGTAAGTGGTCAATGCCGCCGTTGGACATCAGTAATCATCCCTAACTTAGGGATGATTACTAATGTCCATGGGCGGGACTGGGTCCCTAGTCCCGTAAGTAAGTACAATTAAATCATACCTAAGTTTGATCAAAGATGCGTTGCTACCCCTGAGGACTAAGGCTGCGTTTCCACCAGGGATGTGCTAGGATGCGAGGAATGTGTTTGTTTAGAACCAATAAGATCCCTTCATTTACCTAGCCTCGCTCAGTACAGC
>DWJS01000571.1:0-10892 GCA_018248975.1 Codatractus imalena | reverse complement strand
AAGGAAATGATTTTTAAACGACTGAATCGTAGTTACGAAAATTTAAGCTTTAATTCAAAAGAAAAAAATGGATATTAGAACAAGATATGGTAAACATAAATTAATGCTAATGCAAATATTACAGTAAAACGTCGTTGCCGGCCATTTTAATTTAATTAAAGTTCCTGACTTTTTCGTACAAAAAGTAATTTGTTAGTAAAATACAGGCCATTAAACACATGCCTAGACTGTGAAAAGACTTCACAAACATTTTTCTGTACACAACAATCATGTAATTACTAGAGGCAGTAGTTTTTGGCGAAATTGCCATGGCAACCGCGTTCAATCTCGAACGGTTCATAACCGCAATGGCAGTGCGAAAACAATTGGACAAAAAAGAAATGTAAAAAATGGTCGGTCGGTTGCCACGCCGTGCCGGCCGGCGTCGCGGCCTTGGGCGGTCGTGAGTCACCGCTGCAGCGCTGAAGCGAATCAAAAAACACGGTTTGAAACGAATCGTGACGATAATATCTATAGCTCGACGATGCACTTCATGATTTCCTTTTTTATACCCCACAAAGTTCGTAGGTCAAATGGAGTGGTAAATTTGATATTTCCTCTGTTGAATGTAATCATTTCTTGCTTTTCTACCCGTATTTTTCTGCTTACATCGATGTTGTATCCAAAAAACTTTTTTCACACCAAAATAAACTAAATAATGAAAACTGTGTAAATTGATATGTTGAAAGTATATAAAGCTTGGACGTACAATTTATATCTTAAACACGAAAATAAAGCCAGTTTTTAAATTTCCTAAGTTCTGCTATATAAATTACAAAAAGAAAACGTAACTAAGTTTTCAGGATCGATTTTACAAGTTCGCTTGAATCTAGAAAGAGCAGTTGTAAAGATATCTTCGCGACAAAGTGTAGAAAGTTCTAGATATGCGATCATAAATACGTGCGTCAGAGAAATATGGTACTCAACCAAGTTACGTGAAGTCGTCAAGCAAAAGCATATAATACTGGAAATAGCCATAAATAAAGACAAAAATAAGACTTATGTAAGTTTTATCTTTATGCTCCTACAGCGTTATCATTTAGCAAATGAAAACTTAAAGTAAGTCAATAAGACGATAAACCGGGCGCAGAAAACACGACTCTTCATTACAATAATTATGATAAGTAACGTCATAATTGTTTGCTTTATGATATCATAAATATGTATGAGTATTTGTTCAAACATTGGCAGTGCATCTCAATAAATACCTAACTCCTGAATTGTTGAAACATTCGTAAGTATTGGAACTTGCTTTGATGTGTGGAGAAAAACGTATTATGAAAATTGTTATGAAATTATTAAAAAACAAAAGTTTTAAGACTGTTTAAAAATACCAGAATTTTTATGTTATAAATAAATGCAATTATGCTAAAACGAGTTGCAGAATAATATAGCTATTTAATATAAATACGGTATGACCTCAGCAGACCATATTAAAAACAACCAGAAACACTGATATTCGTAAACCTTGGAGAGGCACATTAATTGTCATTTTTGCCTTCTTTAAAATTTAGGCGAATAAATATGTTAATGTTAAACGCTCATTATAATCGGTTTCACATAAATAAAATTTCAACCGAAATCGCGTCTCAAAATATTTAAAAGCGTAAAAGTAATATTCGTAAGCAAAAATGTTTTCTGAAATGACAAAAGAAATGACTGCTTATCCCAACAATGGAACAAGTTCCTTTGGGCAAAAGCTTGTCGCTCCCGGCTGTAACATGTCCCGACCTGTTCTAGAAGTTGTTTCCGGACGTCACAAACTCGTTCCTTGCTAATTTACAGCTCCGTTAGGCAAATTAGTAGATAAGTTCCTTAGGGACTTGAACATGACAAAGGGTAGTATATTTTATTTCAAAAAATGGCTTTAGTTTAACTTAAGCGGTTTAATATCATATATCCCATTACATAAAATTATTCTTGAAAGTAACTATTAAAACACGATGTCGTATAAAATAATGCACCTTGCTCGAAAACTTTACATAAAATTCAAATTACCTGTCCGACCTGCGTTTTAGCATATTTCGTTAGCAATAAATCACTAACTTGAGCATAACATATTTTAAACGCCTCCGTTAAACTAATGCCTTAGAATCTTATCAATTATTAAAACGATTTATGCGATTACCTTTGTATTGAACGGAATAATTTCCACAAAACTGGTTGTTGGCTTCTAAATCTACTTAAGTAGGTCTCCATTTAACTTGTATTACCATATTCAGTAATATTTGTCCTTTGAAACATTAACGTTACTTAAGGAGATTTAGTTTATAACATATAACTGGAATTAGCATTTTTATTGTTTTCTAGAAAAGAGAAAGCTCTCAGACTAACTGAAATGTGACCACGGTGTCTAATCAAGACGTAAACTATCGTGCACTTTTGGCTGTTGCTAAGCCGTAACATTATAAACTCGTCTAGTTTATATTTGCGGATCTCGCACGATGACTTGAGTACACGAGGTGAATTAATAAGGAGAAGTAAATATTTCCAAGTGGCTAAGCCGTTGGAATAGATTTATCAGTGTTTTTCGCAGATTTGAGTTGTTATGACGTATTCGTTCTCGCTCGGGCCAAATCTCTGTTTTATATCCCTTTGTTTATTGATGTAAGGAGGGATCAGAGAGATGCCAATAAATACGCCTCTGCAAATTTAGAAATGGTTCCGGGCAACGACAAATACAAGTCTGAGTAACAACTCGATCAGAATCGCGAAGTGTGAAACATTAAATTTTAATTAACTCACTCCATAATGCATCAGGTTGCCTCACTGTTATTTACCATTTATTCGCTATAATCTAGCCAGGCGTTTATTACGATGCTTTGTGCAAATATGAGCCGGTGAAAATGAATACTACATCAGTTCGTGTACCAGTCTGCCGGCATCGGTATCTTTGTCATTCGGCCGGGTTATAGCTCATTTGTATGGCCAATATTCGTCGTAATCAGTATTCCGGCGTCGTGTTAACGTTGTGCCAAGTTTAGGCAACTGCTCATTAGAAATTTTAAACCGTCTTTGTTTGTGTCGAGTTTCGTCGAGCGACACGTGTGACTCTATTGTATCTGATATAGTATTGTTACATACATTTTATGTACTCAAGAGTATGTATTGTATGCGATGACCTTGTTTGGAGATTAGAATTGACTTTTGTAAGTGATCTCGCGCGAAGATTAATGGTTGATTTTATCAGCCGATTTATAATTATTTGTTTACTCGGCCGTTGGCAACGCTGTCGCTTGATTGAGCGATAATTTTATGTTTATTGCTATCTTGTATAAAGTGGAGTGTTGCAATTGTTAGATATTAAGCCTCTGTACTTTAATAAACGTTCTAGAATTTGTTCAACTTGTCAGATAAAGGAAATTTTGCATGTTTTTGAGTAATAAATGAATTATCCAATACTCTTGCTATTTTACTTCAAATAAACCTCACTCAGTAATAATTGTGATAAGTCACGTCGTTGCTAATGATACTTTTGATTTATGTTCCTATCAAAGAGCAACTTTGAATTCGATTTATTTTAAATGGAATACGTATACAGGGGTTATCAAATATAATGAATTATCGTTACGAGCTTATATCTCAGGTCATTATGTTGTCGCTACCGTGACACAAAATTTAGCCGTTTAGATAACTCAAGTATTCATTTGCGACTTGATAATGATGCATAAAACTGACAAACATATTCAAAAATAATATAACTGATTTTATACATAAGGGGATAAATGAATACTTTTAGGTTTTGATGAGTTTTTTGGTGACTCGTCTAAATAATTATAGAGACCTTTCCGGTAGAAATTATAAGAAAAACATGTAACCTGAACTTAACAGCGACCGAAAGTTCGGCCGATTTCCGACTTTAAACTGGCCGAAACTACATTTTTCAGCCGAATCCAAATCTTTGGTCGGCCCTTAGTTTTATAACCTGACCATAACACCTAAATCCTTATATCCTTATATCGTCTACATGTCTTAAGGATAAGCCTGTAATTCTAACAGTATAGCATATAGCAGCAGTATAGCATCAACATATAGCAAAAACAACTAGAAAGTACAAGCAGATTCTGGTATTAAAATGCGTCATATTTTCATAATAAATGCATGGTGATTTAGTTATTTTCATAAATAACCACTTACTTCTATAATAAACACTTAATTCTATAATAAATAAAATAGTCGATATTAGTGTCCTAGTAATTTATTTACTCATCAACACGTCTTAACAAATAAGTACATTAAATTTACATTACAGTAGATATCTAGTAAAATTAATGAACTATTAATTGCCAATAAACAGTAGGACGCTGGACGTTTATGTATTAGTTATTTTGTAATATTTATAAACTTCGCAAATTTTTAGTCTTGTATGCAAAGTACTTTACACACACACAAGCACACAGGACACGGACACAACACAAATTCAAACTGATACGATGTGTAGTGACAACTACAAACATTCATTACAAAGCTAAATTGTAACAGTTCATGTGCCACACGTCACTAAAGTTTAACCAACCATAATTTACAAGAAAAGTTTCTAGTACCCTTAACATTTCTTAGGACTCTAAATATTGGAGTCTTTATACCTTCAAAGTTACGTTGCTACCCCTGAGGACTAAGTTGAAATGCCTTGCGTAAGTGACCCTATCTGACTGGTGTACTTAGGCAGAGCCAGAACTTGACTGGACTCAGAGGCATATATTTACAAGCACATAGGGGGCTTACGAATTACGAATGGGGTCTTTCTGTGTTGCAGCGCGGAGCCCATGGATGTAAGAGAATGCCACCCACCTTAATAAGAGAATGGACAATTTTATTACAAACATTACCATTACTTTGTTTAATTAGGTGAGTCTTTAAATTGGCGGAACCAAGTAGTCTCACGCGCCTCTGCTTATAGGGCAGAATAGGTGTAATTGTGTTGCTACCGCAGTCAAAACACGAAAGGTTCTAACTTTATATATACGGTAACCTTAGCAATCGACTTCAGGTAGGATCCCCGTCTTATGTTGAGTTTGCTGAAGCAGTCCCTACGCGGCAGTGACAATAAAAAATGTTCATTCGCCTCATTCGTGTATATGAAGAAAGTAATGTATTGTAATATGAAAGTTACGAGCGAGAAATATATGAAACATTTTATTTCTGCAGATATATTAGCATTTTCATTTAGTATTTTATTTACGGCTCATATGTAAGCTGGCGACTTGTGTCGTGTAACTTTAGTGGCCATAAAAAATATCATGTTTTATTCAAACCGGCGCAGTCGTAAACCACTTCACACTTCTGTAGACCCTCGATTTTCTGAAATCCTGGTGCCACGATGTTTATATGCGTGAACTTGAATAAAATCACGCTTTTTTCGACTTGGGGGTGGGCAGATCTGCTTCAGAATAAGAACGAAGCGACACAATATACTAGATAACACATATTTGAGTAGTTCAACTACATTTAAAAATATATCGTTATATACATATCGGTATTCTAGAATTGGAGATCCACTTAAACCTGTCTGTTTTATGTATGGTCAAACAGACGGAAGGTCAATCAAAATGTTTTTTGTCACATGGGAAGAGTCGGGTGATTGGGAGTATGGATAGTGGGGTAGTGTGCAAAGTTCTGTGGACATTTATGAAACGCGGGTCAAACTAGTAACTAGTACAAAATAAACTCTTTTTGTTTCACTAGTACATATTTTAATCGAATATTTGTTTAATTTAAGAGCTCATAATATACTGGGTAACAAACATAGATTAAAGATAAAAATAAAATAGAAAGCGATATGACTAATACGTTATATGAATGCTATTTTCAAATTATGTAATAATTATTCATAAAAGTTACAGTGGGGAGTTTTTGTGTGGTAATATTGTGGTGGGCCACTAATTAAGTCTTTTATTAAAAGGGGGTGTGGCCAAGGTTAAGGTCCGCCGGCCAATGCGGACGAATAGATCTCACATCTCTTAAAGAAATTCAATTTTCCAAGTAATGTGCCTGACTATTAAATCGAGAGACAATTGAAAAAATAATTACGTGATTTGTATTCGAACTCGGGCCTCCAAACTTCATGCCGCTGGCCCACCACGTCCAATCAATATCTATTCAGTGCAATGCATAATAAAAATGCTAGTAATATCAATCCTTTAAGCCGTGCGCATCGATCGTCAATACGCCGCATGTTTTATTCAAGCGGCGAGGTCGTAAAACAGTCAGTTCACACTCTCACGAAAAGCTCAGGTACAGAGGGGCGTACTGAGCTTTAAGTCCCATATCACGGTTTGTGTATTTGAAACCTGATCGGGCGACGAGTGCATTTAAATCCTTGAAATATTAACAACTTAATATAATTCTCATGTTAAAAACAAACGACTGCAATCGCTACATTTTGTGTATATTAAAAAAACACTTACATTTTTAAGGATCTTTGAGCATAGCAGCGGTGATGCTTCGGGACTCGAATCACGACGGTTTGTAATATCTTTATGTTAGTTTTTAAGCCACTTCGATGAAGGGAGGTTTTATGTTCGACTGTATGTACCTTTTTTTTCTTTACTGATATATTTAGTCAACTGTATACTCTTTTCACTCGAGTCCGACTCGCAATTAGCCGAAATTTTATATTGTGAGCGTGATGAAATAGGGGTTGACATGCTGTAAGGAGTCAATTTTCCAGTGGGCAGTATTGGATCTACAAATAATATTAAATCTATTTTCAAGTGTTTTTCAGTTAAAGGCGTTATGTAATTTTATCGAAAGTTATGAATAAATATGGTGATATAATTTTATCACCGGAACCTATTTTATCCAGTTTCTTACAAGTTGATTATTTATCATAAGTAATTAGATCGATAAAAAGTATTTTCAATTATTTTATGAGATTGTTGTTTTAATAGACATCCTTAAATTAACGGAAGAGGACTGTTAGTTTATCAGTATCTACAAATTGCGATTTTCTAAGTTTGAGAACCCGATTCTAATCGCAACAAAACTGATTTCTATAAATGATGTAGGTATGTATTAGTGACAAATACCCTAAACACGTTAAAACGACTAATTTCAATAACAATACCCACAGTTTTTGTTAACTGTTACTGTAGCTTGCCGAACAAAAAATCTACTTTTCCGCAAACTATAATTATGAGCCCAAAGCCTGGACCAAAGGTTCTTTTGGCATAATTACTTCTTGTTCCGCCTTGCCCCCCAAGCAGTAGTGAGATTGCAGGGGTGTTACTGCCCATCTCCTGGATTTCTTCCCTTAGTCGTCACATTCACGAAAAATACGATATTCGGGGGGAACACCATATGGCTTATCTTATATTTACCCGCAATTTCTACCTACACACCCACATCTAACATTAACGTGCATAACGGAGTTGGGGCGCAATTATATCGGTGGGGCATAATCACCGATATTTGGGGCCATTTCGCTTGATTTATGCGCGCGGCTACCGCGATCACTAGCTCTTAGCTCCAAATTGATTAATGTACGGACCGACTTAGAATATTATAGCGATTCCGACTGAATTCAATTTATGTTGTGCATGTACATGTTGTACATAGCAACATAGTTTTGGTGTAATTTCAGCTAATAGAGTCAAGATTGGTTCAAATAATTTCCTAAATTTGTACGCATGGGCTCGTGCTACTAATTTCATAAATATGCAGCTTGAATACTTACGTGACTTATTTGGAATATTTTTTGAATGGTCTTATGATAGCCCAGATTCAAAATTGTACGCATTCTTAACTAAAAGAAAAACATAAAATAGGTAGACCTGATTATTGTTAGAACCAGTTTACGGATTTAATTCACTCTAAAAAGAAGTCATTACAATGAGGAAAGATTCTTATAACCCTTATTATGAGAAGCTAGTCCATTTCAAAGTTTCCAATTTTCTAGTTGAAAGATAAAAATATATACAGGCTAAATATAATTGAAACAGCGGGGTATAGACAGAGAGACAAATTTGATAAATCAAATATTTTTTATTCACAAGGATTACTTGTTTCTTGATTTTTTGTATACTTTTTCAGTAAAAAGTGTTCACAAATATCGCTCTTGTAAATCAAATGTGACCTTTCAACAACAGATCGGTCGTTATTTCACAAAAAAGGTTAGTTATGTTTTCTGAACCGAAACCGCATAAAGACTCAACTCAAGCAAAGGTTCTCTTTGTTCGTTACACCTCCCAAAATACGCACCCAAAATGTTTCGTTCGTGGAAAGTCGTATTCCAAATTAATGACAAAGAAATTTTAATTTTCGTCCGGCCAAAAAGAACTTATATTATGTCAGCCCTAAGCGGTAGTTACGACATTCTGTATATCAAGTAAACGAAATGAAATTCTATTTTGATGTAGACTTTATGTGAAAGCTAAAAGGTTGAGTTTAACTTACAGGCAGACAGGACATAAGGCATTTCGTATTAAAAATCAATCTCAGCATGTAGCTGGTACGATCGGTAGAAAGTCACGCTCGAATCATGTAGTTTTTACATCATAGAAAGGCACAAATCTAGACAGTTTTAAACCTTAACCCCTTGTGAATACGGGCAATGTTTGGGTCCTAGAGAAATGGTGGTTCTATAAGCAATCGGTCGACAGTTAATCGACAACCCGTAGTAGGCAGCAGTTGCTAGGCGCTACTGTTCTGTTGAGGTCAACAATTTGTTGCCAACGCACTGGCCTAGTGGATACTAACGGCGTATGTGTACGTGTTTGTGGGTTCGATAATTGGATTGAACCTAGATATCGTTATTACTATTAGATTTACTGGGTGTTTTAGTTTCATCCCATTTATAAAATGTTAACGATTGTACATTTGATACTTAATGATGCAAAAAGGATCTGAAGATTGGTCTTAGATAAAATTACAAATTGGATTATAACTTGTAGAATACTTTCAATTCTATATGCCATGGACATACGAAGAGTACCCAGCAGACCCATAACAATAATCTAAATCTCATCTCATTACTGAAATGTTTGCCTTCCCGGGATTGAATCCGGTACCCGGTGTTGTCACTGATATGGTGATCGCTGCACCGATCGCCCGAACAATCGATCGATCATATTTAAGTGATCGCTCATAACAATTATTAATAATTATCACGATAAGACGTTAAAACCAACCGACTTGGTTGCCACTATCACAACTCCTAAAGAAAATTTCTATAATTTTTTTGGTTCCTATGGGCCATTTATTGAGGCATTTGTGAATAATTTATAATCAATAATCTAAAAGCGTAGATCCAACTGGAACTTTCTGAAGTAAGTGGTTAGTAAAAATTTTTTTACGCGAGGACAAGTTGGGATAGTAGTTAGATGTAGTGGTCAGTGGGGAACGTTTATGGCTACTTCAAACTCAGGTGAAGCCGCGTGGTATAACTAGATACAAAAGTTGGTGTTAAACCTTGAAGAACAATCGCTCATTGTTATAAAGCGAATGGCTAAACAAGGAAAATTATTAAAACTTGAATTAAATTGTAAATGCACACAATTAGGTGCATACGTTCGTTCTTATCAATTAACATTATGCTCAAGATAATTAGGTACCAACTACTGCATAAATAGGTAAATTTTGTAATAATAACATTTTCCTTATCAGCTATAAACGAATTTAAATTATAGTGTAATTTTGTTATTTAATGACAAACCAGTGACACAAGTTTATAATTCTCGTTTATTTTATACCAATATTATTGAAGAAATAATTTCGATTGTTTATTCGTTTAAATGCGAAGATCTTTTGTAACAGTAGGATCTGTAAATACCGTGTTTAATTTGATATGACATTTAGCTAGGGTGGCTTTATTGTACAACTTGTAAAACATATTATCTCAGAGATTCAGATTGAATTCTGTAATATGCGCCGATACATATGAATGTATATGAAATCGATTCTGGATTGGGTATAGTGGGGCGATAGGGCGATAGAAGAGTTGCAAAGACCTATAGATACATTTTATGAACGTGCTTGAAACCGCGTTACGTAATATGTTTATATATTATAATAAAGTCAAGTAATAGACTTAGTTGTAATGTAAACTTACTAGCATTAATTGTATACTTACTAACTATTAGACTTCGTTTGGCCACAAAAACATTCTTATTAAACGTGCTATGATATGGAAAAGGGCGGTTCAGATTGTCATCAGCTGTAGTTGAATGAAATATGAATAATGCTGTTTTGTCCATAATTATGTAAGAAATAGCTGTTGACCACAAATTCGTACGCTTGGCATATTTGAAACAATCACCCCAAGGAGCCCTAGCGCCAGTATAAGCCAGTATAACTCATATTTACACCTCTAGTAGAAAACAACTAGGACTAAATTATGAAATTTCAAAAGTCTATAATCCCCTTAATTCGGCTTTGTAACAAAATCTTCTCCTAGCTGACGTCTACCTACAAAGTACCTGCCAAGTTTCAGCTCCATACATCTAGTGGATTTACGAGATAACATGTTTAATAAGCGAGTGTTTAGGCGATCTTTCGCTTTTATATGAAGTTCTTTATGGTTCGACTACGGTGGCACCGACGCCAGACTATGTCTGCCTAATAATAGCAGTATTAAGCATTGCTAAGTTCGGTTTTGATGGGTGTGGTATAAGAGCACCTTTACGGAGCATTCCAGCGTATTCCTCAGGGGTAGCAACATATCTGTGGTCAAAGTCAGATTGGACTCCAGTTATATCTGGAGCTTATTACTGATATCCATGGGCGGCAGTAGCGACAGCATCATCATCTAGAATGCATGCTCGTTGGCCTACTTCAATTGAAAATATGTACTGCACTGTAAATGAAAAAAATAAATCAATAAAGGAATATGCGATGAGAGCATATCTTATTGCTTA
>DWJS01000570.1:0-10899 GCA_018248975.1 Codatractus imalena | reverse complement strand
TGTCGTGGGTGCCATGTACACACACAAAGACGATACACAAACATCCAGACCCAGAACAGAAATCTAAATTCATCACTCAGATTTCAGACTGCCCGGGGATCGAACCCGGAACCCTCTGCGTGTCAGACCGGTGTGGTAACCGCACCGCCACTCGGGTCGGCGGGTCGCGGTCGGGAGACCCTTTTTCAATGCAGAGCCAGTGCTACTATGCTAATCAAAAAATGATTGCATGTAAAATCTTTATTTTTATCTATTTATTTTAACCGAGAACTGGGAATCAGAAACGAACCCCGGCCAACACAGTGGGGAACGACCCACCAGTCGTATACTGGCGTGCCAATAAAACTATTAAAGTAACCTTAAAATCGTGGCACGTTCCTAAATATCTCCTAAGACATTGGACATATGTTGCCCAACTTTCATATGTTACGACCACGACACGATTTCTGATCAATTAATAAGTAGCAACGACTGCAGCTCGAAATTTGGTTAAAGGTATATGCAATCATCAGCATCCACTGTGATGATATTTACTTGCGTGATGGTATTTACTTGTAGTACCACCTTCTCTCCTACACTGGACACATGCGCAGATAAGCAATAAAGATAAGCATGGTTCGATTCCAATGGCACCAGTCTATTCTTTATAACAGCAATAATAAACGAGGCTTTGCCCTAATTCTGAGTGTGACACGAGGTATGAGACAAGAGACACTACAGCTTCAGGGTTACCACCACAATTTCTAAGATTAGCAAGCCAGGGTGTCAGTCCCCTAAGTGCTAGGGTAAGATACTGAGGGTATGTAGCTAGCGATAGAGCTACATAAATAAAAATAATTAGTACGCTAAACACAGCGATTTAAATTATTTATCTTATCTTTAATTTATATATTACTTTTACTTCCTTTAATGTTTTTATTATTTTAGTTTGTACTTAAAAATAACTTTATTAACTATCGGTATAAATAATTCGTGTCAATAAGCAATACATCAGATAATTAAGAATCCATAAAAGAAAAACGAAGAGAAAATACGTCTTAATTCTCCCATTAAAATCCTTGTAACCAACCTTGTGCGACTTATTAATCTCAGTCGTGCGTCAGGTCTTTGTCGTCAATAACAAAGACACCTAACACTTGGAGTGACATAAACATCGCATTTTACACTCGGCAGCTTTGTCGATAGTCGTAAAACTAAATGCGGAACGCAGAGTGAGTCCCGGGTACCGAATTCAAATAGACCCAAAAAATGTAGTTTTAACCGTAATTCTATATCATCAACATTGACTACATTTGAAGGTTTGATCTGAATGTTTTAATTTCGTAAATAGCAAATAATGTGTATATATAACTTATGTACGTTTGACGTAATCTTTCAACGTAATAGGCCAGCCAATAAAGGATGTTGGATATATAAACATTGAAATGTAACTTTATAAGAGCGATAATATTATAAAATAAAATAAATATAATCGAAATTTTATTTATGTTGAACAGAGCTACATTTTTAATGTTAAACTGCATTACGAGTGTTTCTTAAGGAGGTAAATTCGATACATCAAAGTCCTCCATCGCATGTCGGATAAGTTTGTGACATGGGGATATGTGAATAATGTATATCTCCCATTTGTACGGAAAATAAATAAATAATGTGGTTTGAAGTTGGCTTACGAAAATAATACGGAATAGTAAATACACACGGGCATCGAAAGGATAAGTCCCGATATTAGACTAGATAGAAGAATACTACTCATAAATTGATAAATGAATAAAAATATCTTGTACCACCTCACACATGACCATCTGATATCAGGCTAGGCAGAGCCTGTGCTAAGGTAACCAGTCAACTGATAAATATACATATATATAAAAAAACACATATTTTTACACCCAGATAGAGAACAAAAATGCATGCTGGTCACACAAATTTTGGTCCTGGATGGGAATTGAACCCAGAACGATCTATTTAGCAGTTAAGATCACAAAACAAAAGCCAAGAGGACAGACAAATTGATTGTATTTACCATGCTGCGTAAAATCCGGGATCAAAAGGTGGTAGAATCCTTTGTGATCGACTGCGGTTGAATCACCACCACATCTATTTGTGCCCGTAACAGTTTACATGTGACACGTAAGACAGCAAACCCCGAACTCAGCTAAATTTCCAATCCTAATTAATAAAGTCCATGGCTCCACCAAACACATTAGCGCAGTGTAGTCTTGTACGCTCCAGGCACTGGAACTGGCACTCCTAGCAGTGGAACCTAAGGGTTGAAGCCATAGTCCATGGGCGATAGAGATTAGAAAGCGTTTATTATTTTTATCATTATAATTCGCCCCACACACTGGCGTTCACCTTTCGTGAACTGGGTGGGCTGTGGCATCGACTTCGAAATAGTCAACTGCTTTGTAGTCAAACGCACTAAAGTTTTATTGGTCGTAAACAACGGTGGCCACTCGTCACGACCCTGTGTGGGCCATCGTGTCTGTCGAAACTCGGATATCACCTACACGATGAATTTGCCGTTATCTGATTAAATCATTATTGGAATGGTTAAATGAAATATAGCTGGCTGGTGAAATTTCTATTTCTTTTCTATAAAAAAGAAGTAATAAATAATCTTGCAGTCCACCTGATGGTAGGTGGCTACTACCGCTAATGGAGATCTGTTATCAACCTCACTATCTAAGGTCGGCCACAGACGCATGCTACTTGAAACTCCTGTGGACTAAGGTGGCTTACCACATCCTTCAACTCGGAACACAGCTTTAACTCTAGAACTAAACCACGAAGAGCCTCCCACCTTAAATCTTCTATAAAAACGTGTCAAAAATACTTTTGTAGCTGGGAAATAGTAACACATACAAATTGACTTATTCTACGAATAGAAAACGAAGGATATATTCTCTATTCCAAACTAATTCATCGTAAATTAATCGGTAAAGTATGTATTTGTAAGTATGTATTTTTAAATACAATGCTTATTATCTGGGATTTTCTGATATACCGAAACACGTCTTTGTCCCTTTTTTTGCTTTTATTTTCACTAATCATAAACGAAAACTGAAATAGAACTAACATTGTCCCCTGAAAGGCATTAAAACTCAAGGAAGTGACAAATTTTAATATTTTATTAACGAAGTAAAAGGCTTTCTTAGTAAACACTCGCCATCTAACTTTGCGAACTGTCAAAGCTTTGGGCAGGGCTTGTAAAGGCATTGCAGGGTTAAAGCGAAACTCAAGATATGATAAAATTATATTTTATGCTTACCGAGCAGTGATAACCCAATAGTACGTATTTTGGCCTTATATTTCAAAAATCTGGAGTTCAAATTTCTAGCTTACGAGTCATAGTTTAGTTCATTAGTTCGAAGTTATTTGAGTATTAAAACTTAACTATTCCATGTTTTAACGGCGAGAGAAAACTTTTTGAGAAAAAATTACATACCAGAGTTTTCTCAAAACAACTTCTATTTGTGTGAAGTCACGAATCCGCTCTTAGCCAGCCGCAGGTTGAACCCTCTTCATTATCAAAGGAAATTTGTGTCCAGCAGTGAGATAATAGTGGGTGATGATGATGCTGCCATGCGATGCCAGTCTCATGGCGGTCTCATAATATGCTCACTTTCCGTGGATGTCGTAGAATGTTAGAGCGCAATTCATGGGGGAAGGGGGTTTCAGTTTATATCTCTGAGATACATAGGATATACAGTTTGCACATTAATAAAGCATCGCTTCCTCTACACTGCAATACTTAACGACATCAACTGCTGTCAGCTTACAAGTTTGTTTATTAAACTTCCTACTTTGCATGATGATCTTTTGAATTAATTAATATAGAAATTTCGTCATCGCTTCACAGACTTCGTAACAGCTATAAGCTTGACCAGTATAAACCACTTGTTAGACTATGATTTGTTAGCGACGAACGATAAAAATTGTCGTCGTCACTATCCACTATAACTGGAAATAACGACATTAAATAAAATGTATCAGGAGTACCCGTTACATAATTAAAATTTATATACAATTTTAGAATTAAAAAAAAAATAATAATTTCCATACATATTTTTATTCCGGCTTCGTCCATAAATTGCAATTTCCTGAGTTTAATACTGTTCTAAAATATGATGTCTATCTACTGCTAAAATGTTATCATACACAATCATGCCTTTGAATGTTGTCTGGTCATAGAATGGTAGCAGAAAGCACAACATTCCTCCACTAAACAACATAGTACTTATGACAACCGACGTCTAGATTCAAGCATGTGATTTTTCTCACGACGTATTTTATCGTTAAAACAAGAGCTAATTAATCCAAAACTTATTTAATATAATGTTACTTAGCTTAAATGTTTTCTCATGTACGTTCTAATGGAGGGAATAACTAAGCCACTCCATTTTGTACGCATTTAGAGTAGCTGCGCGGTGTAGTTAAGAAGACCTCAGAGGTAGTGTCTGTAACCAACCATAAACAGGAATCCTTTCCTATCTGCATTTGATAATATATGTACGTGGGCGGCAGTAACCAACAATATCAATCAGAAGTTTCGCTTCTATAATTTTCTAGCTAATTAATACACTAACTTATACCCGTGACTTCGTCTGCTTACTACCCAATAACTGGGGCTATAGTAGATATAACGAAATGATAGCGTTTTAAAGACACAGAAAATATAGCTTACTTAATTATCGCTTACAAATAGTGAAAAATCAATTTTATTATCTGTTAAGTTTCCAGGACTTACGTATCTTTACAAACACACAAAGTTTTATCCATATAATAGATTTCGAGAACAAACATACATACATACATACGGTATGTACAAAAAGTATCGCGAATTTTGTGTGTATTTTCAAAAAATATTTATAAGCTACCATACGCAACTTAATGCTAAGCACCAAACTTCGTCACTCGATTGGAATGAGACAGATACTTAAAGTTTTTGAGCACTGGAAACTCGAATTTATATGCAAAGTGAAGCTTATCGTAAACTTGCAGCCATATTTTAGGATTAATTCATTTTTAAGTATATTTTTAAGTGCGTTCAGATTTATCTTACGTGTGCAGAATGGAAATGGCGCTTGTTTCTTTTTTATTTATCGTTAAAGCAAATACCCGGTTATCGGGTTCGGTCAGTTCGTTATAGATAATATTTGTATGTAATACATACATATCTACGTAAGAGTCTGTCAGATTTTATTTAATAAAGTGTAGATGAACTCTAGATGAATATTGTTATTTCGTGTAATGGTGTCATTTGGTCACTGCAGCCCGTAGATTGCAACCGATTTCAAATGGACCATTAGTGGTAATGATAGATCACAATTGCGTCACTACTCCTCGTCAACCATTTCTGTCCCAGTGACGGACACAGTTCCTCTCTCAGAGTGAGTATGGTGTAGATCACGCTGGACAAGTGCAGATTAGTAGACTATAGAAACCTTTGAGATTTTTTAAGGTTCTTAGGCGTGTGGGTTCCTCACGACCTTTTCCTTCCCTGGAAAGCAATTGATAATAATTTTCTAATACGCACATCATAAAAAAAACAGTCGAAGGTGCGTGCCAGGGACTTGAAGACCCAATTTTTAATCTTTCAGGTCTATATCATATCTCTTGTAATATACAAGAGATATCCCAATATCAAAGCCGTTCCCGAATGCCGTAATACCGCAGACACGGACTCCATATGTTAAGCACAAATAATTCTCTTATCGAGCAAAGCTCTGTCTTCCGAGTCCTTACTTATTAAACATGTAATAATATTAAACCTTCAAGTTTTTTTCTAATTAAAATGTTGTTCACGTCCATATCCATATTGTTATTGTAATTAATATGTAAATTGCACAAGAGTCCTTTTTGGTTTTAATAACAAACAGGTTCACGATTAATGTAGTATTAATTGAAATTATTGCATATACGAGTACAAGTAATATTATGAGCTGAATATTAATTGTACTGATTATAGTGTATAAAAATAATAGTTAAATTCATCATCAACGTGTAGGTTTCCTCATTTTTTTCCTTCACCATTAAGCAAGTGATCATTAAATTGGTAAAACGCACCTAATTTTGGAAAAACACCGGTTCGTGTCTAGGATTTGAACCTGCGGCCTACCGTTTGAGAGGTTGAATTGAACCACTAGGCTCAACGAGTTCCATTATTCCAGAAACTAAGATTACATTTCTGCATGTTGTGTTAACCTTTGCGTGCGAGTCTGTATGACAACATAGAGATTTCTAGCGAACTATAAATGTAAGACGCGTTTTTTTGACCCCCGACACATAAAGGAGTGTTATAAGTTCAGAGTGTATATCTAATTGTATGTGATACCGTTGAACTGTACGACCGGACGAATATAATAATAATAATAAGAATAAACACTTTATTGTACCCATAAAGAAACATAAAAAGAATATAAATATTTTCTAAAAGATACAATCGGCGGTCTTATCGCTAAAACAGCGATTTCTTCCAGACAACCTCGGTGCGGAGTTAAAAAGGGAATAAAAAAATGTGTAGGCAGGGTGCAAATAATTATTTAATTATGAATATATCAGTGAATATACATACAATATCCAAAAAAACTCCTTTTTACGTCGGTTGAAAAGCAAGGAGTGTTATTGTAAATCACTCAAAACCTATGTTATTATATCTCACGTAAACGGATCTCCGATAACAAACTGTCTGTTCGTTCGTGTGAAAACGTTGTTATTGTTATTGCACGGAACCCTTCCACACAACATGTGTTTCGCTTGTTCATACCAGTTGTTTTAACTCTTTTATACTTTGTTATTGTGAAGGTCTATTAAACTCGGTCGAATTTAAAAGTTATAGTTTTAATATTTAAAAAAGCTTTAATAACAGACTTTTATCGCAACACCCAACTACGAAGGTACCTAATTGATTGTAATAAATGTAGCAAAATCTCGAACACTATATGTTTCCTAGTCAAATATCTTCGAAACCTAAGGTCATATGTCAATGAAATTAAAATGGGAAGTATTCCTCTTCCAACTAAAAAAAGAATTATCCAAATTGATTGTTAAATGATGGAATTATGAGGTAAACAATATTAATAAATCAATTTCTTCGAACTTCATTACGCATTATAAATAACTCAAAAACTAGTTGTCAGATCTTGAACATGCTTAAATAGGGTCATAAGAGAAGTGTAAGCTTTCTTTTTTAAAATCATATAAATCAGTTTACATAACAAAATATAGTCGAATTGATAACCTCCTCCTACTCCTCCTTTTCCTGAATTCGGTTAATAAAAATATTTTTTAACTATTAAGATTTTGTTTAACATCGATAGATAACCACTAACTCACTATAACAAAACTTTTAATAAATTTAAAATTAGAATAAAATGATTAACAAAATGATTCTTGATAACAAGCGTGAATTGTTTTTCATATGTGTTTACCGGTTAATCCGTTTGGGGGCTATTACGCCACAGACACACAGTAAACTTAAACCAACCCTCGTTTTGTGTCGGGGTCACAAACAATGTAAGGTGGGTATGAGATTACACGTGCGACCTCGGACTCCCCATTATGTGTCTTCCACCACGTGGAATCCTAAGGCCAACCGAAATAGGAAATGTAAATTTACTGTAAAAACACAGATCACGGCCGGCCAATGCCTGTTTTCAGCGATATATCAAAACGTCGCGATCTGTATATGAATAACACAGCGACAGGTCTGGTCACTGACTCGTCTCGCGCCGACAAGTGATATGTAGTATCACCACATTTTCCATTTTAATCAATTCCAAAAAGAAAATGTTATATGGATTTATTTTAAAAACGCTGCCCAATTAATCTAAGATATTCTAGATTCTGAGTGTCAGCATAAAGCATTTTTTTAAGTATAAGGTGCACTCATCGTAGATTCTGTGTTATATTAAGTAAGTTTAGATAAGCTAAGATTTATCACTTCAGTCCAAGTTAAGCAAGGTAAGCTTAAAAACTTAGATTGGAAATGTTGGATTGTCCTAAATGTAGCAATATGTCAATCACTATACATTTCTTATTGGAATTAGAAGAGCTTTCCAGTGTATCTTCGAATCCCAAGGTCGTATGCTAAAAAATTAAATTGGGATCTCTGGAAGTATTCCCTTTGGAAGAAAAAAATGTTTATCAAATCGGTTGATAAATGACGAAGTTATGCGGTCATAAACGTTAATAAGACCATGACATTGAATTCAATTAAATACACATTATAAAGGACAGCTCAAAAAGTACTTGTCACATGAATATGGGATACAGTGGAAGCAACAGCTTTCAATAAGAAAACAATCATTGAAATCGGTTCACCCAGTAAAAAGTTCTGAGACTCACAAAAACAGACGAATTGATATATTCCTCCTTTTTTGAAGTCGGTCATAAAGATACAGAGAATTAATAAATATACTTTTCGTCCCCCTAACTGATACTTTCGAAATCGATATGACTGAATTAATTAATATTTTTAACCATTTCATTTCTCGTGGCACTTCCGTAGAACATTGTAAAGTGGGAACATTACACGCGCGACCTCGGACTCCCCATTATGTGTGTTCCACCACGTGGAATCTTGAGGTCATGCGAAGTAGGAAATATAAAATGTATGAGGCAAAACTGCAAAACACAGATCACGGCCGGCCAATGCCTGTTTTCAGCGATATATCAAAATGTCGCGATCTGTGTATGGATAATACAGCGACAGGTTTGGTCACTGACTCGTCTCGCATCAGCAAGTGATGATAGAATAACTACATTTTTTTTTCTCTGTCTTCTAAACTCTGAGTCTAAATATAAGGTCAATAAAAATTGTTAGTAAAAAAAAATGGCATTAAATAACAAAATTTTTTATTGTGTGACTGAAGATTAAGATACCCAGTATACAGAAGTACCCAAGTACACACGGGCACCATTTGAGTATGGCGCAGGCAACTACATATATTAAGTATTGCAATGCAAAGACCACCGGCACCACCGCTTGTTTCTGCTTTAAAACTACCACTTAATTACCTCCTAGATTTTAGGGTGAGGTAAGCAGTGATAGCCTAGTGGTTAAAAATTCGGCCTCTCAATCGGGAGGTCCTGGGTTCGAACCTCTGATTTTTCGAAATTATTTGCGTATTAGAAATTAATTGTCACTTGCTTAGCGGTGAAGGAAAACATCGTGAGGAAACCTACACGCCTAGGAGTTCTTAGAAAAAGTCCTCAAAGGTGTGTGAAATCTACCAATCTGCACTTGGCTAGCGTGGTGGACTTGGCCTAAATCCTTCTCACTCTGAGAGGAGATCTATGCCCAGCAGTGGGACAAAAATGGTACATGATGAAGTTACCCTATAAGTCAGTGATTTATTAGTTTTGGATAATTATTTTTATGTTGGAAACGTGATATTTCCAAGTCTCATGTTAATTTGATTGACACAGGACATTGGGTTTTGAACATACAACATAGAAATTCTCCAATACAACTAGGAAATGTATAGAGATTGAGATATGCATAGCTAAATTTATGCCAATCCAAGACTAAGTACCTACGCAGGTAGGCGTTGCGAATGAAGTCGGTCGTTGTTTTCGCGCGATGTACAAACAAACAGACAGACAAAAAATCTAATAATTATTATTTTGAATTCTATTGACCCCAAAGACCCTTATATTTTTTTCTTAAATATGTCCTATGTTTAGAGATAGACCACTTATATATACCTTATAGGTATCATGATCATCGACCATTTTTGTCCACTGCTGGGCACAGGTCTCCGCTCAGAGTGTATAGATTACACATATGTAGGTATAGATTATATATATTCATTCATATTTACACAACAAAAATAATCTTATGATATTTTTCGTCATAAAACTCCGCTTAAAACAACTCAAGTGCAAAACAAGTTTGCCCTATATAGCCTGCGCCCGCGCAGCTGACGTCATCGTCACCTCGATCGAGCGCACCGGCTCCATTACTGCACTTTATTCATAGATGGTTAACCGATTTGTAATAACTTTGTTATTTTCATCTCATTTAGCTGCGAGACGTCCGCTTGGTTTGACTGTTCGATTGGTTTGACATTGAAGGTAGTTGTATCCCTTTCTTTTCTTTAGATTTCTTCAGCTTTTATGTTCTGATTTGTAGGGTGTAGAAAAGCAAAGACATTTTTATAGGAGTTACTTAGATCTCAAGGGTAGCAACACTTGTCACCGATTTCAAATTCAATTCTAACTGTTTAAAGTAATATGTTCATGTAGTGTTGCCATTAGTAATTTATTACAGATATTTTTGTTATTGTTATTTTAGGTAAACTTCTTTATATGTCGAGGAAAATAAAGTTAAGACGATATTTGTTAAAATATATTTGTTAGATGTTGATGGAAGCAACAAAAATGTGTATGAAAAGGTTAAATATACAATAGGTACTTTCTTTTCATATGTTGTACTCAGGGGCGGCTTAAACTATAGCATGGTTTCATTGCACACGAGCGCTACACGAGCTAGAGCCGCTTCTGGTTGTACTTTACTTTTTGTTCCTTGGAAAAATCTCATTTAGAAATATAAGTCTTACCTATTTGTATCTAATATATTAATAGCACTGAGAAAATCATGTTGCAATCTCATATGACTAATAAAATTCATCAAAACATCCTTGCAAGGTCAAACTTTGTCAATGATTTTTCCTTTTGCAGGACGAAAATACTTGCTTATTTTTATTTACTTGGGTTTTCCTTCAATGACAATGTCAAAACGAAGTCGTTAACGATTTTGATATATTAGTAGTTTGTCTTTACGCTTAAAGTATAAGTATAAACGTATAAAGTTAGCAACTAATTATTTGTTGAATTTCAGATCAGAACACGGCAGTGCTAAACGCTATCAAAATTTAGGATTGATATCCAATG